>VDFB02000017.1:249232647-249359869 GCA_007258455.2 Sequoia sempervirens
AATAAAGTTTATTTAAATTGAAGGATACTTGTGCAATCTATTCAATATTAATTTTCCACCATAAAGTAATTACATGCCTATTTGTTTTTAAACATTCAAGCAATGATAATACTGCACATGACATTGGAATGCAGCCTGGTGAGGGTGGAACACAACCTGCAGATGAAGGTCATGGTGTGCATCCAGGTACTTTAGAGCATGTAGAGCATGATCAACATGTTGAGCATGATCAGGCTAGAGAAGATCAGGAAAATGATGTGGCCCCATTAGGTAAAGAGGACAACTCTAAAGTTCTTTTAAACATATAGTACCGGTGGTGTATTAATTAATGTAACCTTTCGTGTTTCAACTTTAGAGCATGTATACCATGATCAACGTGTTGAGCATGATCAGGCTAGAGAAGATCAGGAACATGATGTGGCCCCATCGGGTAAAGAGGACCACCCTCATGTTCTCTTAAACATATTTAATTTCACTTGGTGTATTAATTAATGTAACCTTTCGTGTTTCAATTGCAGATTAGGATTTAGAGGGTGTTCAACATGTTGAGCATGAGTCTATAACAAAGTTCAAAGAACATGATGTGGACCCATCAATTAGAGAACCACTCTAATGTTCTTTTAATTAATGAAATACTTGTAACAATAATAATAATAAAACATATCGAGTTTAACATTTCTTTCTTATTGCAGAGATCCCCTTGAAGCGGCGTCCACGTCATGAGCAAATGACTTCGTGTACATTAAAGATCATGAGCGAGAGGGAAAAACAACTAAAGGGGGACAAATATTGATTTAGAAAATGATACTCCACTTGAAACATGTAGCTTTCAAAAAAGAAACAAAAAATAAGTGATTGTAATCATATCATGACAACCATATTTTTGATATGTAAAAACTGAAAGAATGATATTATATGTTAATAAATGAATGTGAATATGTTAATTAATGAATTTTATATGTTAATGAATGAATGTTATATGTTATTAATGGATGAATGAATGAATTTATATGTTATTAATGGATGAATCAATGATTAATGTTATATGATTGGGTATGGGGAATTGAGAGTGATGTGAGGGGGGAGGGGCCAAATGAGCTTCCACCGTCACGTGGTTGGCCCTGTTAAGTAGAGAATATTAAACTATTCTCGAAACAAAGAGAAGCTCAATAAGGTAATGCACTTTTCAATATAAGAAATGCATCGTTTGAAGCATCAAACCAATATGCAGTCTGTATATATGATCATTCGTCAGTCTCTGCAATGGCACATTTCCACGAATATTTTAAAAAAAAATAAAAATTGATGCTTCGTCACAATTTCGACGAAACCCACCGACGAATCAACAGAAAGGCTTGACGAAGTTGCTATAGCTGCGACAAAGATTTCATCGTAATTCCTTGCCCATTTCGTCGCAATTTCGACGAGCTTTCGGCGTTGCTATGACGCTACTCCTTGCCCATTTTGTCGCACTTGCGATGAACTTTTGGTGTTCTTCCGACGCTACTCCTTGCTAATTTCGTCACAACGTCGACGAACTTTTGGTGTTGTTTCGACGCTACTACTTGAATATTTCGTCACATATTCGACGAAAGTTTGGTGTTGTTTCGAGACTACTCCTTGCCCATTCCGTCAAAATGGAGATGAACGTATGCTATAGTTTTGACGCTACTGCTTGCCCATTTCGTCGAAGTGGCGACGAATGTCTGCTGCAATTCGTCAGTGGATACACAAAGTTTTCGTTGATATTCTAATGAATGTTCGAGGTATTTCACGATGCAATCGACCGACGATTCTTCGCCGTTAGTTCGACGTTTAATTCGTCGTCAGATGTTCGACAAAAAAAAGCGACAGAAAGATTTTCGCCATTTCGTCGCTCTTCCGACAAAGATTTGTCGAGCGACCGACGAACGACCCTTGGAAAATGGTGTCAAATTCAGTAGTGTGTTGTCTAGCTGTCATAACCACCGCCGTCTTTCTCTTTTGGCTATTGGGCATGCTGAAAAGATTGGAGGGGAGGTACATTATTAAATGAAGGTGTACGCTAAATCTAAAAGATTTAAAAAGATATAAAATGAAAGGACATACTTATTTGGAAACCTTGTGCGATAAGGAGAAAGAAATAATGGTGATTATGGTGATTATTGCTCGTATCTCTAAAAATCTGATGGTTGATGTGAGAAAAGACATTTTGACATGTGTTAGTGCTGACGTGAAGGTTGACATTAAAAAAAGAGTAATCATAATTCGTAAAGGTGGTGGAGCTATCATTTCATTTAATGACATGCTTTAAAAATATGAGACTAGGAGTTGTATGCAAATTGATTATTTTAAACACATCGCCAGAAGGTTCGAACAATTTTCCAAACAAATGAAAAACCACCAAGTTTCTATCAAAACCGAGATTTTTGAATTTCATGTTGCGTCTATGCTAAACGAGGAAGGCCGAAGAGCCGAGTATTTTCTCCTTCCTAAAGATCTTCAAACTAAAGATAACACCATGGGATGCTCGATGAAGAGGACAAAACCGAGTCAATATGACTCCCTGAAAAAGAATGTGGAGTTGTGGGGCTTGTTTGAATGGGTTGGGTTCACTTTGTATTTTGCTTCCATGAAAAGTTACAATGAACAACTTAGTTATAATTTTGTGAATGCCTGGAAAGATGGTGAAGTTGAATTGGGTGGTATTCATTTCACAGTTGATGCAAATCTTATAGCCAAAGCTACAGGTTTGGTGTATGAGGGGAAGAAAATTGAAAAGGTAAGTACTGGGAACTATCAAACTTATATTGAGAAGTTTTTCAAAGCTAAAGAAAAAGCCCAACGTTTTCAAAATGGTTACTCTAGAGAACTGCTACCACCCCCTTACCATAATGTCTGCTTTTTTGTTATGAAGTATTTTGCGTTAGAAGGTCATTTTTAGTATGTCCATGGTTATCATTTTCCTATTTTGAATCATATCAAGCACCAGGAAAAAATAAATCTCCCTTTATTCCTCCTCTCTTCCCTGAAAAAAAGTCTTACCAATGGTGCTAACCCTCCTTTACACTAGGGCTTGATTCATTCCATATCTAAATATGTCCTTTCTACCACCCCGCAAATAAATATTTTCCACAATTTGATTGAGAACCCTAATCCTAAGAGCTATGTGAAAATTGAACTAATTGAGAGCCGACCCCACTCATTGGCCAAAGAACTTGTGAAAACCTCACCTAATATTGAGGACCCTACTTGGTCGACTCTTCTTAAGATAACCCAAAAAAAAAAAAGGCCACTCCCTTTTCTCCTATTACAAATAAAAAAGGAAATTGTTGATCTATGAGTTGGGCATTGACCCTAACATAATAACCATACCAGATGACAATGAAAACAACCTTGAATGTGGGTCTACAACCCCGGTGGGTCGTAGATCCACTTTCCTTGCTTTGGTTGCATGCAAGGGGTCAAACAACAGTAAAAAATAAAAAAATTTGGAGGATAAGAGTTAAGAAGAGGATAAAAAGGGGAAGAAGGATGTTGGGGAGGAAAAATATTCCTCCTCTGAAGAGAGTGTGTTGGATAGTCGAGGTTGTGTTGATTCTCTAGAGGAAGAGGAGTCAGGATCAGAGGAGGTGGATGGCTTGAGTCAAGAAGAGGAGGAGGGTATCAATCAACAGGACGAGGTGTAGGATATTGAGGAGGACACTGAATTGAATGAGGATAAAGGAACAACTACAATGGAGCTGGAGAGCTCAAAGGATTATCAAATAGGCCCAGAATTAACCAGAGTGCAAAGGATTGAGGAAATATTGGCGATCCTAGAGAAGATGGTATAGAATGAGGACAATGCAAGCAAGTTTCAGGATCTTGAGTATGTTGTGGGGAACATGTGTAGGGTTGTGGATGAGGTTATGAAAAAATTTGCTATGGCGACCATCTCGGGACAAGGAAAAATCAAGAAATAGAAAAGGAAGAAGGAATATAAGGATGAAGTCGATTTGTCAAGAAAGATGGAGGTCAAAAATAGCGTGGAAGATTTTGTTGAGGACCCGATGAAGGCATGGAGCCTAATTGAGGATGTCTAGTCCTTGGCTCTTGTTTTTCTTGCTTTTTGTTGCTTGATATGATGATGTATTTTTGTTCTATTAAGTGGTATTTATGTGGTAACGGCCTTATGTGCCAGGACTCTATTAAGTTAATTTCTATTTGGAACTTTAGTAACTTACTGGGCACTTGATATAGGTTATGCTTATATAACCTTTTTTTGTGGATGGTTGATATTATGGATTGGTTATATCATTATTAGACATTTGATAGATATATAATGTTTGATGCGGTTGGTATAGGGTAACATGGTTTTTGGTTGGTTGGGTTTTTGGGTAGTGGTTCTCTTTCTATTCCGCTTCCTCAGTTTTGTTGTTTTGTCTAGTGGTTGTTTGCTGGACTGATGTACTGCTTTTGTTAGGGATTAGGGCCCTTTCCCTGATTAATCAATAAAAATCATAGCAATTAATATTTCTAATTTGACTATATTTAAAATGCATGCACCAAGTATCCTTATCCAACTATTCCAATTTTATAGAACCTCATCTTCATGACTATGTTTCTTTAGTTGACCAGACATTATAATAGTAATCTAGATTTTTAGTGGTATTTCTTTGTATAGAGGTCTCTTAAGATAAGATAAGATAAGATGAAAAATATTGAAAGGACAAAGAGAAGGTGTAAACAATATATGTGTCACTCGCATAATTGACAACAAAGTTGAGGGAATTATATACGAGACAAAAATTAGAGTTATTGATTTCCATTGACTATCAGTACATGTGGGGAAGATAAATCCTTAATGGTCATTGATGATGGTGTGATCAAATGGGAATTTATATTTTTAGGTAATATGTATCACTCAAACTTAGTTGCCTATGTGTTAAGCACCCTATATGATTGAATGGTGGAAAATAATCACACAAAGCACCTTTATATAATTTCAACATTTTGGTAAAATTGATAGCAACCAAAAATTTCCTCCTCTTCTTATTTTTAAGTATAGTATTTTCTATTGTCTTGTTTGAAATGGAACACGGTGAACAAGTCCTATAAGGGTCCTAATAGCTATCCTATAGATAATTATACCTACTAAATCATTAGAAATCACCACAAGTTTCTACAATGCCTCACACAAGCACTCCACAAAATGCCAACCAACACTTTTGTGACCAAATGACCCAATGGAGTAATAGATATCTATATTATAGATGCTAAAAAATAGAGCATAGGTTCAAAATCAAATTCAAAAAATATCCCAAGGGAGAATGCTTCACATTCCTTCACAATTTCTTGGGTCAAGGTATCTTCAATATCAACAAAGAGCTATGAAAGACCCAAAGGAATGCTTCTCTAGTTAGCTAGCTTTCTTGATTGAAGGCCTTGGTCATAATCTAATCTAACTTTGTACCTCAAGTGATTCTAATTTTTTCATGTCTTGAAGTGCTTACTAACAATTGCATGCGATATTCAATCACAAGTGATGAATCATTCCTCTTGAGATGATCAACTTTATCTTATCTAAAGGGTGATTTTTTTATTCCTTTCTAGTTGTCCATTGTAACCATCCATATGTCATTTAAAATAAATTCAATTGTCAACTCTCTATTGGGTTATATCTATGTCATTAGAAGACTCGGTTGCACAAGTTTTCAACAAGGTGTCAAGTTGGCTAGCATATAGCATGATTCAAACTATTGGTAGGTTAAACATTGGCTAGTAAATTCCTAATAAATTGGAAAATATTTTTCTATCTATCCAAAAAAAACTATATGATGAACTAGATTCTTGTCAATTTTTAGTCCATGAGAACACGTCTTTGAGCATTTTTTCAAATTTCTTACATGCTTTATCTATGCTTACACATTTAGTATTGGGAGTTCATTAGTAAATGTAAACTTATCTCAATTTGGAGACCTATTTTCTACATATGGTAAAATAGTGTGAATGTATTATGAGGATACCCATGTCTTCTGTTTGCTACATTTGTTGTTGGATTGGGAAATTTGGAATTTGTAATTGGATTATATATGTATTCTTAGTATCATTGGATCTAAAGGACTTTGAATTTATAATTTACTATCATATATTGACAAAAAGAATTTTTGAGCTTAATGAGTCCTCTAGTCCATAAAAAGAGTACTATAGAAACTACAAATGAATATTTATTAGATTGTGTTTAGATCTTACTATGCTTCCCAAGGTCATGACTATGTCTTTGATACTTTTCATTCTAGTTTTGGGCCATAAAAAATATTAAGAGAAGAATCACCTCTAAAAGTAAGAAATGGCATATAATTTACATTGTTTTGCATATAAGACCTTGTCATATGTACATACTTCAAGTTTAGATGATTACATTGTATGTGAAATAATTTTATGAGAGCCTTGTATGAGTTTTCATAGCTAGGATATTGATCAAAATTATTTGAATATTATATTGCAACAAACATAATCAAGAAGAAATTTTATCACACATGTCATAGAGAAGAGAGGTACATTAAGGGACAATACCACAAGCTAAAAAGGTATGCCCAAATGGGTGAAGGCATCCAAGAGGATGACATTTTTATGAAGTACATGGGGGTTTTGAAAACTAAGGAGGTTGGCATTCCTCTCAAATAATTTTAATTCTTTTTATAATAAAATGGATAAAATAGTCCATCCTATTTTGCAAAGACGCAAGGATGATATGGTGAATCAAAAACCAATAGTAAAAGGAAAGAGAAACTTGATGCATTTACTACTATTAATTCTAAAAAATATTTTGATGTTTATGAAATATGATGGAAGATGTGTAAGGAATTATAGAAAAAATCATACAAAGTACATGAGTATGTTGAACAACAAGATTAGAAATCAAATCATTAATTTTAAATATAATGTAATTATAATTGAACCTTCCTTTCATGAAGCAATTATGTGGAATCATCAATTGAAATTCAATGACATTAATACCTTAACTAAACGATCATTGTAAATTTATTTTCTAACACTAAATTAAATGCATTACTTCATCCTTATACCTGATAAACATGCACATATACATAATATGTGTGACCACCTCAACTAGGTGATGTAGAGATGTCTAGCCTTTTCCTATACAATTAAAACTAGAATAAAAAACTTTTTTTTATCACCAAAAAATAACAAACATAGAAAGAAATATTCAATCAAAGAGTTGATGTATATAAGTGCTATGGTTGGACAATATTTACAAGTTATCTCACAATCTACAACTATCTCCTATATTCATAAAGCTATAGTTATACATAACTATTGAACGATTACCAAAATATTATATAATCATTTATTATACTTAATACACATTAAAAAGGGCATCCAATACCAAAACTATTTAAATAAATAATTGAGTAGGAGCATCTACAATTGCTATATATATACATGTACTAAATAAATCCTCTAAAGTTTTTAGGAATAATGCACCTACTTATAATTGATGTTGTCACCTTAAGAAACTATCTTGGGAGTAAACTTGGAATGAATAGCTCAACTATTACCATATGTTTAGTCAAAAGACTTCTCACTCCTTGAATAAACATGAAAATTATAACTACATTTGATTGTGAAAATCTAACGTCTTAATGATATCCTTGATAAAGATCCATGAACCATCTTCATGTTAAGCATTGCTACATTATTATAGCTATGTTAAAAACAATTGAATTTATTATTATTGAATTAATTATTGGAGATATCAAATCTAATTCCTTTTTTTCATTCAAATTGAGTATATATTCTAAAATCAATCATAAGCATATCAAAACAAAGTATGTACTTAAGAAATATAATATTATCAAACTAGTTGTTATTGAGGCTGATGTTTATTTAAAACTTAAATCTATCATATAAAAATACTAATCTCACCTTGTAATAAGTTTGATTTACCTTACTATATTTAAATTATATATTACCTATACAATAGGTATTACATCTAGATTTTTACATAACACCATTTGAATACTAGAAAATGATAAATACACTTTTAAAGTATATTAAAGGTCAATAAATCATGGTGTTTATTATTCCTACACCAAGAGTCAATATTACTTTGAGTATTGTGTTACAGATCATATTGATTACCCTATTAAAAGAAAATCTACCTCGAGATATGCCTCAAAATATGGTGTGGGTCTATGGAGTACCTAAATAACTATCTTTTATAACTCTTTAACCAAAGGCGAACTACAAAAAATCAATGTGGCTTAGGAGATTATTGGAAGAGTTTCATCTAGGTATTAATAAAAATTTCACTTAATTATATGATAACAAAAACTATTTACTCTTATTAAAGATGCTTATTTCTATTAATAAAGCACATTGGAGTTCATGAGTAGTTCATGTAGGATAAATTTTCTACAATAAAAATTCACTTTGGTTTTATTCATTTGATTGTAAAGTAGAAGATATACTATGATCAAGAATAACTAGGCTAGAATCCTAGCAATCTCATAACAAACATCTATGCAATAGTAAATTCTCAAAATTTAGATCAATGATTGACCTTAGGAATTTCCTTTGAGGGGGTGTGTGTGTCAATGACACCTTCTAGTTGTTAAATCTAGATGAAAAACCTAATATCCATAACATAAGACCTCTAATAATTATGTGTATAAGTCCTTCAAGTGTATTGTAAATTCTTCTCTTTGTATATATTTCACTTGTAGGAGCATTGTATTATATAAGACCTATATGCACTATGTAATGAACTTGGGGATGCTAGTTTGAGGAGCTTTTGGCTCCAATAAAAAATTATAAGACATAGTGTAAAATATCATTTTTAAAACACTATGATTATAAATTACAACAAAATGACTTTTATATAGTCTAGAATACATGATCTTCATTTTGGCATATATTTGTGTCCATGTTATCACTATTAAAAAAGACCTATGTTATTGGGGTACTTTATTTTTTTCTTTTATAGAAATTAACAAAATATGCCCCCTAATAACATTAAGGGGAAATTTTAGAGCATTTTGTCATTAAGGGTCATGTACCCTTATAACATTTATATATTGTCCTAACATAAGATTATAAAACCTTATGTATATTTATATATTTTGTAAAGCATATTTCATTTAAATAATTAATAATTTGATAAACTACTAGATTATTAATTATTTAGAACAAATAGTTTTAAATAGGTGTGACTAATACCTCTTAAGGTATTTTACCACCCCTTCCCCTATATTAAAGGAGTTGAACTCTCTCATTAAGAGGTGTAGGAATTTGAAGATTAATAGTGAATTTTATCACTATGTACAAAAGGTATTATTGGTCATATGAAAGTAAGGAGAAGTGTATCCCCAGGTTCAGTCTATGTTTTACTAGGTCATTATGTAAGTGTTTTATAATGGAATGATACTTTATAGGGTTTTTTATGCAAAAGGATTTTCCCCATGTATATATTGTGTAATATTTTTAATTTGTGTATCTTGAAATTTTAATTTTATTTATCTTATATCTATTTGTAATTATTAGTAACCCAAGATTCTAACTTCTAATAAAATATCAGTTTAATCCTTCTATAAAATTATGTGATTCATGCAATCTACAATGATAGTTCCCACTAGTGATGTAGGAAAATCACCTAAAACAACATGACTTCCCTCTATTTTTGAGAGGGTGCCTTCTTTTTTTAAAATAAATAAAAACTATATACAAAATTGATAGAATTCACAAGTTTTGATTTGGGGGATTTTGGAATATTACATAAAACTAAACATGGGAAACAGTATTGGGGGCTTTACACTCAGCTTACCAAAAACAACATTTAAGCATCTCATTCAAATCATTTGGAAATTTCCAAAAAAATGGATATACTTAAATATGAATTTAAATTTATAAATAGATAAAGAGAATAGAAATTCATGCTCACAAATAAAACAATGATTTTTGAAACAAAATATAATTTTATGAAAATTATGGAAATTAATAAGAAGAATGCAAAGTTAGGAGCAAATATTATTGCATAACCAATGGATGTAATACAAGACTTGAAGTTATTAGTTATTTTTCACAATTCTCAAAATCTTTGACATAAGTGTACAACTCAAGGTATAGTAAAATCCATCGTCAATACAAAGATACATACGTAGTTGAATAATCAAAATTGAATCTATTATAACAAATTCATCATTCATTAATGACATTGAACATTAAAAAGTTAACTTGATGTGACCAATTCACTATTACAAAAATTCTACCCTCAAGAATTGTTATCCCCACACTACAATGTGTATGCCACATATTGGTTAGAAACAAATTACAATGTGTATGACATTTATTAGCTAGGTTTATACGAACAATTTAGAAATCTATATGACTATCTAAGGCCTAAGAAATAAATCTTTGATTAAGTATAATTACTCTTACTTTTGTTAAGGATGGTATTGCACGACTTTTTTCTTATATTTTTCAATTAAATACAAAGTACAAATTTTTATCTCCTTGGTCCATAAATAAAATGTTTGCAAACTTTTATGATGTGTTATTTTTAAAAGAATTTAATAAATTTAATTATGTTCAAAGGCAAAAATAACTAAAATGGTGTCATCAAATATATGATAACATTTTTTTGAGCAAATTTGATGAAACCAATGTGCCAATTTGACCCCTTAGGTCACTTGGTGTACGAAGATCAATTAATGAAATCAGTTTCTATTGTAGTGCCTTATTCATTAGATAAGTGAGTCAATGAGTAATATGCTCTATGAAGTTTAACCACTCCAAGATCACATGTATGAATTATACTTAATATTGCATAACATTTTTTTTAATGTCTCTAGGCGCTTGAGTTTCAAAATTGTAGACCCCAAACAAATAAAATTGAACTTTGATTGCCTTAAAATGGGATGACTAGAGGTGGCATCTCTATTTGCACATATTGAGGATAAAAAGTAGCTCTATCTTGGGACCCTAGCACATATTGGAGGTGTAGGAGAATCTCAACAATCTCTAGAAATTATTGCACTTCATTGATTTTTTTTTAGTCAAGTACATCATTGTGATATGTGTATGCTCTAAACACTCGAAAGAGCACCAATATTCTTTGTCCTAGGAATCTCAAAACAAGGCCAATCTTGCATCTATAGCCTACAAAATCTTTGATGCTTTGAATTGGGAAAAGAACAAATTCCAAAAGTGAAAGTTTAGAAAAAGAGTATTGTAAGTGAAAATTACAATTGTGGTGAACAATGCATTATAAAACATATTTTGAATAGTGTTATTTATTTTTTTAAGAAGAAAGGATTTATAAGGGCAAGGAAGGTGTCAAAATGTAGCATTTGAATTAAAATTTGTTTTTAAAGGTTGCTTATTTTTCTTTTTCTTTTAATGTGAAATGAGTAAATTGATCAAGGAAGGCAATAAATTATGTTTTTGGCTTTATAAATATTGTTTTTAAGATTTAAGTGATGATTTTTCTATTTGTTAGATGAAATAGGCAAAATGTTGGGGAGAGCATAACTTTGTCAATTTCAAACATACGGTGTAAAAAGACACATAGGTTATCCCTAAGAGACTTGTCTAAATGTCTCCTTTAACTTATAAACTATTGGAACTCTCTATCCTTGACCAATATTTGATTAAACCCAAGAAAATGATGAGCTAAATTTTTTGTTCAAACTTAAGTTTGTAAGATAAATGCAATCATAAAAAAGGACTAGAAAAGTGAATCTCTTTCGATGTTTCATTAGCTATCATATTTTGTGATTTGTTATATAGTATCTTTTGTTCCCTCATTCTTATATGGGATGAAATTTTTGTTCTCATGTAAGGGCATTATCAGCAAACTTCTAGAGCCATCTTTAATATTTTATGCACATTTTCACAAGATATTTAATAGTATTGAACAATATGGGATGTTAGTTCTTATATGTGAATAAATTGGGTCGTGTTTATAATCTTAATTTCTTTGTGCTCTAAAACCCTATCTTTTCTCTAAAAAATTTAATTTAATTTTCATTAGATTTTAATTTTTCTCTATATACTTCATGTTATCAACAATACACCAAAAGGAAATGCATATCAAAATCAAGTCGATTGTCACTTAGGGAAAAAAATCCTTATATCATATGCTTTATTTTGTTCCCACATTTGTTGAATTTGGTTATCATTTCAAATAAGAACAATTTTAGCTACAAAATTGAGATTTACTTTTTAGGTGTTCTTTTAATGAGATTGCAAGAAACTAGATGATCACAAAATAAGCATACTAAACAAAGTCATTAGATTTAGTGCATAAAATTTTAGACTAGAGTCTTTCATTCTTACCCTTGTAAGGACATGACAATTGTAGGAATTATACCATCACATACATTCTCTTCTCTTCCTTATAAGTGCACACAATAACTATAGGAACTTTGCCATCACAAACTTTTCCTTCTGATAATTGGATGAAAGTTCATTTAAGTATCAATATCACACCCCTACAAATTACTTAATATGCTTTATTTATGCAATTCATGTACATTTTATTTAATGTCACTCTATTTTAAACAAAAACTTTTAGAAGCACGACGAGAAAACTACAAAGAACTTAAAAATGTCGTCTTTGTTCTTGTCATTATCTTTTCTTATTGTAATTGTACTCATTTTTGTCATAATTATACACATGATGATTTGATTATCATGTTCATGACTCCTTAATGTATACTTATATACATAATAATTTGATTATAATTCTTATTATTTCATCGTTTATCCCTATGATGTTCATATACTCATTATTTACATAATTGTTTGATTACAATTATTATTATTTCTATCATTTATCCCTATCATGTTCATGACTCCTCCATGCAAAACTATCAATTTCAATAATTCATGACTCATAATTTTTTTATACGATCTCTTAAAAAAAAAGTTTTAGATTATTTCTTACTATAATCTTTTATAAAGATTAATCTTATTCATAATATAATACATATTTTTATAATTGTATAAATCTCAAATTCACAAAAGAGGGAGACCACAACTTAAAAAAAGACAAATATTTACAGGATAGGCCACCTATAATGATAGCAATATACAGAGCATCATGTTATAACTGTTAGGCCTCCTATAATGATATGAACTAATTCTTTAAATAAATAACGCTGTTTTGCTGTGCATAAAACTCTTGTAGTGCGACCTGTGAATATGCTGCATCTGCTGTCAATTGGGTTGTCCTTTCAATTTAAGAAAGAAAAAAGAACTCTTCAAAGTGAGTAAAGATAAAATAAACAAATTTAATTTTTTTAAAAACTCACTTCTTATGACACCCCAAATCAAATAAGATAAATTTTTGAATAAAATATTT
Source organism: Sequoia sempervirens (assembly GCA_007258455.2). NCBI lineage: Eukaryota > Viridiplantae > Streptophyta > Pinopsida > Cupressales > Cupressaceae > Sequoia > Sequoia sempervirens. The sequence goes on from VDFB02000017.1 coordinate 249,245,996, forward strand.
TTTTTTTAAATAAAAAATAATTCAAATTGCTCTTCTTAAATAAATAAAGCAATTCAAATTGATTATCTGCATTTTTTAATATATATATATAGATCGGTATATATAGTTATAACACAAATTTCAGATTTCCCAAATTTACTAAATACTCTAATATTTCAATTTCTTTAATAAGATGCAAATTAACTTTAACTCTAGAGTCATCCTAACTACATCTCACTCCTAAATTAGAGATGGTTGATTATTAATTACTCATCACTTAATTAGACGTCTCATTTTTATGCTTCCTCCTGACGTGACCCCATTTTCCGTCGAGCCCGTACTTATCCGTAAGTTTAGTTATTTTACTGATAATTTGATCCGTTGAGTACTAATATTTGAAGTTCCCTTAAATTCCCTCAAATGTTGTCGTACAGGACGGGTGTAAATGTTCTTTCGGTCAGATTTGGACAGTTATTGTATTACTTTGACTCGATTAATGCACAGATTCTTATTCATTTTTCCACTTGCATTATTAATCACTTATTTACTTCATCAATTTCTTTTAATTAAGTTCAAGGCGATCATTTTCCTTAGCGAGCATTCTGTCGAGACGATTTTTTCTGCTCGCTTAACTATTCCAACACTTTCAGATGAAATTTTATATTGATCTATTTTCCTCCGCACGATTGCCTAACTGAACTTTGTAATATCGGTAAAAGATAAGTGCAGGGATAACACATGACCACTGTAAGTGACAAATTGTCTAAAAAGAAAGCGCACAAGGCAAAGACAAAATAAAGAGTCGCAGTATAACAAAGTTTGCTTCCATCATTGTATAAAGAATAAAGAATTACTACGTGCAGGTTCCATCTTCTTTCTACCACTATTCTCTTTGGCTATCTTACTACAAAATTGTTCATATCATATGAGTGTCTTGCACAACTTGGTTGCTGGATCCCACATGGCAGGAAGCAAAAACTGGCGCCCATTGAGTCCATGGGCGTTGTAGCTTGCTCCCGTTGTGCCGTCGATCAGGAGCTCCCCAGCATAACCTGGATAAGCACCCTTCCCATAAATTCCTGGGCAAGCTGACACAGCCTCGAGGGGAGCAGCTGCATCACCTTGAAAATAGCCAGTGTTGAATGGATTTGTCACAGCCCCAGCTAGAACAGTTGCAATGTTGATGATCATTCCATCAATACCCACATCTCCATTAGGGGCAATCAGAGGAGGAGATTGGGGGCCATACATAGGCTGATGGAAGGGCCAAGCACATTGACCAGGGCACTGAGTAACCGAGTTCCCAACCCATGCGTATGGAAGAAGCTTCTGACCATCTGCAGAGGACGGTAAAACATTGGCATGGTATCCACAAGAATTCATGCAGAAACCTTCAACCAGAACATCTTCTGCTGTTAGCACCAAGTACACTGCATTGTCCTTATCAGGCAGAGGCAGAGCACCGGACTTAACAGAGCCCTCAACCAGAGAAGCTAAATCAGATCTCTTCAACGATTTTCCAAGGGAATACATTTCATCCATCTTCTGCTTCCCAAGCCTCGCAAAGCTCACAGCAGCCTTATTGGAGGCATCAATTTCATACTTTTCAGTCGTCTTCCACCATGAAGAAACAGACGGCATCTTAGCCTTCCCGTGCAAATGTGCCCCCAGGGACTGCAGGTAGTCCGCCACAATGGACCGCTGAACAGGGGTAAACTTCCCATACCAGAGCACATGAACATCAATGGGGGCCGTGGAGAGCAGAGGACCTTTGTGGTAGGTCAAAACAAGCGGCTCCTCTTCCACCAGAGCCGTGAGCTTTCTCGCCTGCCCACAGCAAATCAATTCCACAACACAGACAACAAACACAAGCCTCGCGGCCATCGTAAACACCGAACTCGCCATTTCTCTGATCAAACCCTAAACCTTGAGAATTTATTACTACACCCTTTAGTTTTCAACCGAAACAGTAGTTGCAGAGAAGTGAATTTGAAACGTTCAGGCAACGGATTAAATAGGGCAGGCTAGGGCGGTGATTAAGGTTTGAAAGCGATTGACAGAGGTGCGCCCTGCTGGCAGCTATTATTTACCGTGTTACGCAGGTGGTCCTGCGAATCCCCATCACTGCTGTGCCGCTCTCCATTATTGGAGACAGCTGTGTTGGCGTCCTCCTACACGTGCCCCGAGTGACCACTGACGACTGACTAACTCTGGCTAAACTTGACCCCGGTGAAAAAGATATGAAAAATGTGAAAGATGCAGCGTGCCCAGGCCCCGCATTCCCAAGGGGCACTGTCTATGCAGGAGATAATTTGCACCGCATGGCATGGATGCCCATCTGCTGCCATCCATCTGACACCGCTGCCGTATCCGCCAGTCCTCGTCCTCGTCGGTCCTCTTTCTAACGTACCCTGACATCTGTTGTGCACATGCACGGGCGGGAATCGGGATGGCGGTGTACGTTGAAACAATGAATGAACTGCCACGTACTTTTTCTTTTTAATTTCTCCAATCATCAATGTATGTCTTGTATATTGCAGACCCATGTCCTTTTGTTTTGGCCCCACCTTCTGCCCTGCACGTCTTTCACTGCGATTCTCTAATTCCATTTTTTTAAGTTACAGAAATTTTTATATAATAATTAGTAGTTTTCTGTAATTATTTTTAAGAATTAGTTTTGACTTGCAGATTATGTCTCTATGGTTTGAGATCAAATGCATCTGCAGTCATAAAAGTGATTTAAAATTTCAAATTTTGCTTGCGTCTTTCTTTGTAACTATTGTGTGCTGATTTAATTTGCACAAATGTTTATATGACTCTTGGTGTTGTATTATAAGGCTGGTGTTGTATTATAAGGCTAATATTAGTTAGGGGCATCTTAGAGTCAATTATCATAACATATTTATATCTCTTGCATCTTAGAGTTATCATTTACTACTTGTAATGTATTATCAAGAGTATTTATTGAAAAAATTGCATTCCACAATCATCGAGGACATTTTGCATGTTTGGAAGTATTGTCATCGATCATGTATTTAGTTGTTCACTCAATATCCTTATAGTGTTTGACGCAAGGGATGCAATTATCTATGTCTTGTGTAAACCATCAAATACTTTCTACTTGTAATATATCATCAAGAGCATTCATCAAAGAATTTGTATTAAACAATCATCAAGGGAATCTTCCATGTTTGAGAGTGTTTTCCCTAATCATGTATCTAGTCATTGACTCGATATACTTACAATGTTTGTGTAGTGTATACCTTTTACAATTTTCACACTTTGTTTGAGTCCATTAATTTATTGGACTTAATTAAGCTTCTAATTTGCCAAATTATGCATTCCAAAGCCTTATTATTCTTGTTTACCAAAAGGGAAACCAACATTTAATTAATTTACCACAACACCACAAATTATTCTAGTTGTTCACTCAATATCCAAGTAGTGTTTGACATAAGGGAAGAAATTATCTATGTCTTGTGTAAACCATCAAATAGTTACTACTTGTAAGGTATTAAATCAAGAGCATTCATCAAAAAATTATATTGCACAATCATTGAGGGCATCTTGCATGTTTGAGAGTGTTTTTCCTGATCATGTAACTAGTCATTGACTCAATATCCTTACGCCATTTGACACAAGGGAAGCAATTATCTTCGTCTCATGCAAACCATCAAATATTAGAACCTATTTTTGTGAGAATAGATTGAAAACATCAAGGAAAGTTGAAATCAACCTTCTAATATCTTGTAGAGACTAGATCCATGGGTGTAGACCAAATCCAAAAGACAAATCACAAAATGCACTTACATGATTGAATATGCAATCAAAGAAATGAACCAAAATGAATAAAAAACATTATTTGATTCCAAAGCATTCATCTAATCTTCATTTATGTTTATGCCTTATTGACGAATCACATTGTCATTTGTCGTAGTTTTCCAACTATGTACATTCATTTTTCAAAGCATTTAATTTATTCACATTGATTACACCTTCATAACATTTAATATATGGTAGATTATGAATACTTCTAAGGCTATTTATTTATCTCCCCTTTAAATTTATGTAAAAATGGAGTTTATTCTCCTTGCATTTTGAAAAGGGTGGTTAAATTTTCTTTTCATTTTGGTGAACCCTTTCATTCATATGTTCCTTAAGGTTTTATCTTCTAATATTTATTATTATGCAAATTCAAAAGTGACTCATTTTACTTTATATTTCTATCTCTCTTTTCTATACCACTTTGCAGTTTGTTTATCCCATCAATTGCTCAAAATTTTAATCTTCCTTTATGAAGGAGTGATTGTCTTAACCCTAACATAGCTAGGCACTCAAACAAAAATGACTCCCTTTCTAATATAAATACTTATAGTTCTTATACTAAGAAGCATAATAAATAACATGAAGAACACAGAGCTTATTATCATGATGCTTGTGTAGCCAAGCATGATATTTCCCTTACTGGAAAATTACTCATTAATGTTATCCTCAATGTTACTTGTTTGATAGACTTAGTTATTACTTTATGTAACATGCCAATCTTTACTCTATAATTTCACCTAAGTTTTAACTCACTAAGTGAATAATTCAATGTTTCCAAAAATAGGAAAATGTTTTTCAATAACATAATTTGCATGCTACATAAAGAACTTCATATAACATTTGCATAATTGAAATATCATAAATAAACTTCAATTAAATGAAACTCATCTTTTCAAATACAGTTTATAAATAGAATTCATGATCATTTATACAATTTCATAATTTACAAGAGAACAAGGTCAAGGTATCCTCATCTGGATTACTCTTCTATTCCACAAGTCTCAGCATGCCATTTGCAAAAGGGAGAGCAGCATATATTTAGAATCTCACACAAATTTCCACAAATCACTAGTTTGCATCATCTTCAAATTCTTAATGGTTTAGCTGTTATAGGTCTTAGAAGATGAAGATTCAGTTAAAAATTTATTGATGTGAATGTCCATCTTGGGAAAGATGTGAGACATGGTATTGTGATTTCACCCTGGTGCTACTATAGGCTTTTGACTACCTTTATGCGCTACTTTGTTGTTTTACTCTTCTATTGAGGTGAAGAGTTTTGGGAAGTTAGAGCAGTTTTGGGTGCCTTTGCTTCCTAGTTCTTTCCCCCTTTCTTGTCTTCTATTGAAGTGGGGTCTATGATTGGTGATGGGAACTTGGTTTGCATCATGTGTTTGCTTTGTAGTTCTACATTCTTTTATATGTTGTAAACCTTTGTCTTGTGTTTTCCTTCCAAGGATGATACAAGGCATCAAGACATCCAAGTCTCTTACATGTTGACCCAAAAGCATCTCTATGTGTCATTGTTCCTTTGTGGTCGTTGTTCCATGAGTCATTTGGAGAATGATGACGATTCTGAGCTCGATTAATCATTGCAACAATGATAAATGTTGACCCCATATCCATGGATTCCCTTATATGTTATCTTAGGATTGCATATGGGGGGAAACCCTATTTTCATGATGTAGCTCTACTCAAAAACATATGTTTACATAGGGCTTTCTGAATAAAGCTCTCACGTATTGGCATTTATCGTGTTCTACTTTAAAGTAATTGCTCACAACATGGTGTTTAGCAATTTCTTTAAAGTGGGGGCATGCATGTCCCCACTTATTGTTTTCTTCAAAGTGTGGTCTTCTTACTTCACATGATGTGTCTTATTGATGGTGTCATTGGATTTTATGTCCTTCAAGATTATGACCTTTCTAAGCATATGGCATTCCTCTTAAAGGTGATGCTACAAATTGCGTTCTCTAAGTTGAGAATCTTTCATCCTCGACTAGTCCTCTCTTGGAGACATTAGGCTTGATGTTCCCTAAGGTGGACCTTCCATGAACTAAGCAAAACCCCTTTAAATATCCTATTGCATGTATCAAGGCCACCAATCATAACACAACTTGCTTGCCAGTGGAACCTTTTTCATGAGTGCCTAGCATAATGCATCTTGCTTAACTTGTGACCATTTCCGTGTCACCTTATCAAAGTTATCAGGAGGTATAAATTTGGTATGGTTAGTACAATGGGAGCCTAGACAAAGGCACAGCCTTCCCATTAGCCACTTTTGGGGCTCACCTAGTGGATAGCAGATTTCACTAGCCCATGTGAGCACATTTTTTTTTGCAACGAGTTTCCACTTGTGACATTTTTGGATAAACAACTAAGGCTTGATCCATACCAGATGGACAAACAATCGAGGATTTATCCACCCTCTTTTCTCTTCTCTAATTTTGGCATTGTATGCTTGTGTATCTTGTCTTGTCGCTACATATTTAACAAAGGTATGTGTCTCTTTGTGCCTTTATTGGTTTGTCGTGAGATCTTAGATCTTGGGGGCTTGATCATCCTCCTTGACCTTTGTTGTCTTATCTTTCCAATAGTTGTACAATTATACCTCTCTTGACGATTGTTTGACTACTTTTGTGTGAGTTTGAGCATAGGGCTCATCCTCTCACTAAAGTGGGGGCTAAATGTAATGTCTAAAAATGTACTACTTTACATTTTCATACTATGGTTGGGTCCCTTATTTAAATGGACTTAATTAAGCCTCTAATTGGCCCAAATTTTCCTTTACAATCCTAATTAATTGCAATTTCCGAAGGGGTGTGTGATTTAATTAATGCATTTATCATTATTAACACCCCGAAATGAATAGGTTCTGATTATTTAGGTTAGGACTCATTTTCCCTAGGGCGAATGGGTCCCCCTTAAGATAAAAAATTTAAATTTAAAACATGTTTTTGGCAGCATATTAAGGTCCTAAATTCAAGGTTTAAGTGTCTAAGTATAATGTTTAATTTTTGGTAAATTAGAAAACTATCTATAAAAGAAAGGTTATTTTATCAATTCAAATCACCTAGCAAGAGGGAAACTTTCACGTGAGCAAAAACTATTGTCAAAGGTGTTCAAGAGCATATTTCTCAAGCATTTGTTACAGAAATCAAGATCTCAAGCATCGTGTCAAAGTTATCAAGTATCACACGTGTTTTTGGAGCTAATATTGTGATGTAGGTTTCAAGTTTCAAATCAAGATTCAAGCTATCAAGTCAAGATCACATCATCAATCAAGCCATCTCATGCAAAATCTACTAAGTTTCAGTCCTTCAAGGGTTTCAAATCAAGGGTTTGGTGAGTTGCGACATAACACTTGTTCATTCATCATTCCTTTCATGTTTCATTATTTCAATTCAAGGTTTAATTACCAAAACATGGTTTGACCAAGGAAAACCCCATTCACCAAAAACAAACAATTTTTTCCTCTTGTGTGTGTTTTGCAAATCTTAGGTTGAAGAGGATTGAAGATCTCTTAAGGAGAAAAATTGGAAAATTTGTCAAACTTGTCATCAAGCCACAAAAACTCACTTTTAGAAATTATTTCTAACTTTCTGACTGTGAAATTTGGAGGATTTGGGAGTACATGTTGGCATATGGCTTCTAGTGTTGGCATTGATGGCAACACTTAGTGAAAAATGACTAAGTGTCGGAACCAACATACTGCAATCCTTCAAGACTTCAAAAAGTCATAGCTGACACAACTCCCCCTGAATTTGATAAGGCATTTTTCACTACTCTCTCTCCCCCTTTGACATCAATGACAAATAGATAATAAAATATTTTCCTACAGTATTCCCTTTTGAAGTGTAATGAAAAACTTACTTATTCAAAAACTGGGTCAAATTTTTTGAAGAAATACAACCGCTCCTTGTGTTAGAAAATTATTTTGTATTTTTCCTTCATCTTCAGAAGAAACTTTTTCCATGCTTCTACTGCAATCCCGATGATTATGATCATGTTGTTTTGATTAGAGGTAAAAAACAGGTTTTCAAGGGGCCCAAAACCCTATACAAAAGAAGACAACTGATATACAAGAGATTATGATCATGCTGTTGTTTTCAGATGTCTGGTCGATAATCTTGATGAGGGATTCTAGAATGGTGAAAGCTTCTTCTAATATCTCTCCTTTCCTTAGTATCTCAATTAATTGTTCCAGTTTACATTCTGTTATGTCCATGAAATTACATGAAAAGATTAGAATTAATTAAAAATGTCCATAAAAAATTCTAATCTATCTTTTCATGTAATTTCAATTTTATTTTTGAGATATTTATTAAAGCATTTAATATAACAATAGTTATGAACTATCATTATTTTAAATAATTAAAAATAAAATAAAGAATAGCTCAAAATTGTAACATTTAAAAAAATTAAAACATAAACAAAATTTGAGTGTGTAGTTAAATTTTTTTTTTTTCACGATGAAAACATTTATTTCCTTTCTCTTCCTCATCACTATTATACTAATTGAATTAAAAAATACTCTTACACTAATTTTCTTGTCATCCTCTCTCTAGGCTTATTCTAACCCTAGTCTTGTCCAAACCCTGTCATTGTTTTTTTTTTTCTTATTCCAACCCCAGTCTTGTCCAAACCCCTCATTTTTTTCTTCGTATCATCTATTTATATATTTAAGTTGTGAGGTGTTGTACAATATCACATCAAACAAATTGTTATATTTTCACACATTCTAAACATTATAATACGAAGAAATACAATTTAAAGAATATTCTAAAAATGTGTTTAGGATGAGCGATATGGTTAGGGTTCAATTTAGGATTATGTTTAAGATTAGCAATAGCATTAGGGTTGGAGTTAGCATGTATAAAATGGGTTAGGCTTAGAAATAGGGTGAGGGTAAGGATAAAGATTAGGGTTGGAGTTAAAATTAGGGATAGGGATAGGGATAGGGTTAGGGTTAGGGTTAGGGTTATTAGGATTAGGATTAGGGTTGAAGTTGTGAATAAGTTTAGGGTTACAATTAGGGATGAGAATAGGGTTAGGGTTAGAGATAAAATTAGGATTAGGGTTATATACCTTATAATTTTTTTTTTAAACTATAAAATCTTAGTTATAAAAGTTTATTTATTTATATTATATAAATATTATTTACTATAACATATCATATTTTATTTTATATATAACATATATGCTATTTATTTAATATAATTCATTAATAAATAATATATATTTATATAATAGGAGAATTTAAATTGAATGAATATCTAAACTATAATATATAATAAATATAATAATAATAACAACATTTTAAAAATTTAATTTACATTGCATAAAATATTAAAAATAATTTATATTATATCTTAGTTTTAACATTGAGCTAAAAACTAAAACTAAAACTCAAAAAATAAATAAAATAAGTGAAAATAGTTCTTTAAAGAAATATAAAATAACAAAAATAAAATAACTTTTAAATAAATAAAAATATTCTTTAAATAAAATAAAATAATCTAAAAGATTAAAATTTATGTATTATATATAATAAATAAAATAATTAAAATATTTTTACATTTTATATTAATTTTTCTTTATTTCTTAAATACAAAATAAAATCTAAAATATTATTAAAAAACAATTATTAAAAAAAAATATATAAAAAAAATTAACATTAGCTAAATCTTTAATTATTAATCTATCAAGTTAAATATATAAAAATTAATGTTAAAATTAAATATATAAAAATTAATGTTATAAATGAAAGTTAAAGAAAATTAAAAAAAACGTAAAGGACTGACGGACTGATCTGACGGGAGACACCGTACTGCACAACAGATGTCAGGGTACGTTAGAAAGAGGACCGACGAGGACGAGGACTGGCGGATACGGCAGCGGATGGGCATCCATGCCATGCGGTGCAAATTATCTCCTGCATAGACAGTGCCGACAATTAGGTAGTGGCACGTGAAAAGCGGTGAACGGTAAAATAGTGAAAATTAAAGACTAAGAAGCGTACATTTTTCATGTCCTTTCGCACGGTAGCTGTCAGTTACTTTTCTTAAAGATTTAATATCGCATGATTAAAATTTTGAGCAATTGATGGGATAAACAAACTGCAAAGTGGTATAGAAAAGAGAGATAGAAATATAAAGTAAAATGAGTCACTTTTGAATTTGCATAATAATAAATATTAGAAGATAAAACCTTAAGGAACATATGAATGAAAGGGTTCACCAAAATGAAAAGAAAATTTAACCACCCTTTTCAAAATGCAAGGAGAATAAACTCCATTTTTACATAAATTTAAAGGGGAGATAAATAAATAGCCTTAGAAGTATTCATAATCTACCATATATTAAATGTTATGAAGGTGTAATCAATGTGAATAAATTAAATGCTTTGAAAAATGAATGTACATAGTTGGAAAACTACGACAAACGACAATGTGATTCGTCAATAAGGCATAAACATAAATGAAGATTAGATGAATGCTTTGGAATCAAATAATGTTTTTTATTCATTTTGGTTCATTTCTTTGATTGCATATTCAATCATGTAAGTGCATTTTGTGATTTGTCTTTTGGATTTGGTCTACACCCATGGATCTAGTCTCTACAAGATATTAGAAGGTTGATTTCAACTTTCCTTGATGTTTTCAATCTATTCTCACAAAAATAGGTTCTAATATTTGATGGTTTGCATGAGACGAAGATAATTGCTTCCCTTGTGTCAAATGGCGTAAGGATATTGAGTCAATGACTAGTTACATGATCAGGAAAAACACTCTCAAACATGCAAGATGCCCTCAATGATTGTGCAATATAATTTTTTGATGAATGCTCTTGATTTAATACATTACAAGTAGTAACTATTTGATGGTTTACACAAGACATAGATAATTTCTTCCCTTATGTCAAACACTACTTGGATATTGAGTGAACAACTAGAATAATTTGTGGTGTTGTGGTAAATTAATTAAATGTTGGTTTCCCTTTTGGTAAACAAGAATAATAAGGCTTTGGAATGCATAATTTGGCAAATTAGAAGCTTAATTAAGTCCAATAAATTAATGGACTCAAACAAAGTGTGAAAATTGTAAAAGGTATACACTACACAAACATTGTAAGTATATCGAGTCAATGACTAGATACATGATTAGGGAAAACACTCTCAAACATGGAAGATTCCCTTGATGATTGTTTAATACAAATTCTTTGATGAATGCTCTTGATGATATATTACAAGTAGAAAGTATTTGATGGTTTACACAAGACATAGATAATTGCATCCCTTGCGTCAAACACTATAAGGATATTGAGTGAACAACTAAATACATGATCGATGACAATACTTCCAAACATGCAAAATGTCCTCGATGATTGTGGAATGCAATTTTTTCAATAAATACTCTTGATAATACATTACAAGTAGTAAATGATAACTCTAAGATGCAAGAGATATAAATATGTTATGATAATTGACTCTAAGATGCCCCTAACTAATATTAGCCTTATAATACAACACCAGCCTTATAATACAACACCAAGAGTCATATAAACATTTGTGCAAATTAAATCAGCACACAATAGTTACAAAGAAAGACGCAAGCAAAATTTGAAATTTTAAATCACTTTTATGACTGCAGATGCATTTGATCTCAAACCATAGAGACATAATCTGCAAGTCAAAACTAATTCTTAAAAATAATTACAGAAAACTACTAATTATTATATAAAAATTTCTGTAACTTAAAAAAATGGAATTAGAGAATCGCAGTGAAAGACGTGCAGGGCAGAAGGTGGGGCCAAAAACAAAAGGACATGGGTCTGCAATATACAAGACATACATTGATGATTGGAGAAATTAAAAAGAAAAAGTACGTGGCAGTTCATTCATTGTTTCAACGTACACCGCCATCCCGATTCCCGCCCGTGCATGTGCACAACAGATGTCAGGGTACGTTAGAAAGAGGACCGACGAGGACGAGGACTGGCGGATACGGCAGCGGTGTCAGATGGATGGCAGCAGATGGGCATCCATGCCATGCGGTGCAAATTATCTCCTGCATAGACAGTGCCTTCCCAAGGCGGGCCTGCAAATTGTTGGAAGTGGGGAAAGTGTACTGGGCTTGGGTTAAAGTAACGTGATTAGATGGGCGGGTCACATCCGTCGCAGTTGCCGAGGTGGAATATTAGCTGGCCTGTCCCTGAGTCGTCTTGTCAGAGCATCAACGTGAGCTGTAAATTAACCTACGGATGGATTTAAGGGCACGTTTATTTCCCTCACGGGTGGAAGGCACTACTGGTTTTTTATTTGCAGTCTTGAACTACAAGCCAAAACGTGCAGGTGTTGCACTCTATTATTTAATATACAGATGCTTTTAGCAGGTCGACCTATAAAGTAGTGCTATGAACTTGGAAGGAAGCCTCCGGGATGCGGCTAGGGTGGTGCAGGTGTTGAATTCAAGGGATAAATTAACAGTCAACCTTTACTTAATATGGAAATAGTTGGATTTTATAAATATTGACAGTTTTGACAATTTTGTTTTTAATATTATTTAAATCTTTAAGTTGTTTATAATTTATTATGGGAGAGTATATATTTAAATAAATTATAAGATATTTTTTGGTTATAATTTATTATTAGAGTATATATTTAAAATATAAAATATTTTTTGGTTAAGTTATTATGAGTAGGGTCATCTAATGAGTTAATTTGGTCCAATTATATTTATGGAGATTTGAAGGGTCAAATCCAATCATATTTATGGGAATTTGAATCTTGATAGATAACTAATCAATGAGCATACCAGCACTATCTTTAATTAAACTTAACTAATCTATAACCCTTTAATCAAATATTTAATTTTTTTATTACAATTTCCTATCCAACTTTGTCTATCATATGTCATGTCACCTGTAACTAAACAAAAAGTAAAATCAAATTGAAAGATAGGGTTGTATCTATTTTTAACTACTTTAAATATATTATCTAAAAACAAATTAATTTTGATTGGATAGATAATTAGATTTTTTTTATCATTTAATTTACTTGGAAATGATTGGATTTTGTACATGTTAATAATTTTGTTTAAATATAATGGATTTTAATATTATGAGGTAGTATGCATTTAAATTTTAAGTTGTTTATAATATATTATGAAAGAATACTTTTAAATTATAAGTTATCTCTTGATTAAGTTATCATGAGTAGGATGATATAATTGGTCAATTTGGCTTAGTCATATTTGTGGAGATTTGAAGGGTCGAATTTGACCCAATCATATTTATGAAAATTTGAACTTTGATAAATAACTAATCAATGAACATACCAACCCTATATTCGATTAAACTTAACTAATCTATAGCCCTTCAATCAACATTCAAAATTTTCATAATAATTTATTATCCAACTTTACCTACCACATGTCATGTCACCTCTAACTAACCAAAAAGTAAAATCAAAATGAAAGATATGTCTTGCATAGGTTGTATCTATTCTTAACTACTTCAATTGCATTCTCTACAAGAAGGAAAACATAGTTTTAATTGAAAAGATAATCAATTTTTAAAATAATATTTTATATATTGATTTGATTATATATTTTATAATATTTAAATAATCACGCTAAGGCGTGTCCTATTTGAGAATGGAAAGCTAAATAGTGAAATCGACGGTGAAAAGATCACTAAAACCAATGCAATACGGCTAGTTTAATCTCCTCCATTGAATGTTTTTAGTATAAGAAAAATAAATAAAAAAAAAGCATCGTGGGTTCCCTTCATTTTCTCCAGCATAACAGTTTGGGAGCTTTGTACCGAAGAATGCGGTCGCCCGAGGATTGGAGGCAACAAAAATTCTGATTATAGCGGGAGTGGAGTTCCGTTATTTGTTGTTTGCATATTTATTTCCCTTTTATTTGTTTTTGTTTGCACTTTTTTTGCTTTCACTGATTTCTTCATTGTTGCAATTGTTGGCAATTTAACTTCTTGTTTTTGGTTTTATTACATCTGTGATGCTTCACTTTTTTTGTTGAAATGTTAGTTAATAGTTTTGCTTCACTTTTATTTTCCTATACACCAAAAACACAAACATTATCTTCTAAAACGTTGGTGAAGGGATGTGGGTTGTTGGATTTGGTTAATTAGTTATTGTGTTTTTAGGTGAGCTGCTTCATTTAAGTTCGCCCAGTTGTGGTACAAATTATGTTTTTGAAATCAAGCATCTAATTTTTTAAAAGAAATAGTTGAATGGCAATACTAGCATGTTTACTTGCAGGTTGGAGGTGGAGCAAACCCATTCAAATTACCAGGGGTATTGACAAGACTGTCAAAGCTTTAGTTACAAATGTGAGCAATTTAATGTAGTGTCCTTGTTGAAAGTAGTAATTTGCTTCATAAATTTTGAGTAATTAAAACTCAATTTTCAGATTCTTTTTCAATCATAGAAACCTCATAAGCTTATTTTTTATACTACCGTGTTTAGTTGCAGATTGGAGGTGGAGAATACACATTTAAATTACCAGGGGTATTGACAAGACCGTCAAAGCTTTAGTTACTGTCTAAAAGCTATTTCAAAAGAGGTAAATTATATCTCTCTAGATAACTATGTTCACTATTGTGTTCTGTTTGAGTCGGTCTTGAGGAAGTAAATTTTTCTCTTTTTGAAATGTTAAACTGGAAAGCTTCTTCCTTTTTAGGATAATTTCTTCATATTTGGCTCTTTCTTCACATTTTTTATTTCTTAGTAGAGTTGGTTATTAGTGTTGTACTAATATATGAAATTCTATGAAATGACCCCTTTTTGGGCATCTATAGAGTTTTCTTTTATTCTTTAGTTAAAAATGTGAGCACTTTAATGTAGTGCCCTTGTTGCAAGTAGTTATTTGCTTCATAAATTTTGACTAATTAGGAACTGTTTTAGTCTAGTTTAAGTTGATTTTTGGTGTGCAAATCATTTTTCAAAATATTAGATTTTAATCCTATAAATTAAAACTCAAATTTTTAGATTTTTTTTGCAATCATAGAAACCTCATAAGCTTATTTTTAAAAAAATTTACAATTGATTTCATAAGCTTATTTTTTATACTACCGTGTTTAGTTGTAGATTGGAGGTGGAGAATACACATTCAAATTACCAAGGGTATTGACAAGACCGATAAAGCTTTAGTTACTGTCTAAAAACTATTTGAAAAGAGGTAAATTCTATCTCTCTATCCTTTTAGGGTAACACTTGGTTAATTGCATCTGCAGTAGTTGTAAAGATGTTTATTCTCTGTTTCTTGAGAAAAGGCACCTGCTACCTTCTTTTAGCTTTTACATGACAACATTTTCCAAGTAGCATTGTTTCTTGAGTAGCATAGCTTCTTTTAGTTATTTTTCAAAAAAATTACACTTTGTTCTTTAGCTAATAATGTTACCTCGTTTTCTTTAAATTTTTGAATAATAATTTCATTTGTTTTTTTTAGATAATGGAAAATATTGACGGTCACCAAAATGAAATGGGAAATTCAGTAACAAGTCCAATAGTAATTTCAGATGATGATTTTGTCGATTCAAATGTGTACATTGAAACACCAATTGGAAAATTAATTAAATCAATTTCTGAACATTCACAAAAGATTATCCAAGAGATCGAAGAAGCAACGTATCTTACTGTCGTTGTTGAAGAAGAAGAAGTCCAACAAATGGAAGATATTGCAAAAGAATTCCATAAAACATGTAGAAAAGTAGGCAGTTTTTTATCCTTTTTAAAAGAAATCTACTATGACGAACAGTATGAGCAAGGGTCATCCAAGATCATTATTGAACAGTTTTTACTTTTTCTAAACGATGTATATCCCTAATTTTGTTAATAACTCATATGTACATACTTTGTAGAATAACAATATATATCCATCATCAAATACCAGTAAAGATATCTTCATTGTACTTTAATTCTTATACATATCACATGTACATACTTTGAAAAATAACATTGTATTTTATGTATCAGATATTTGTAATGATATCTTCTTTGTACAAATAAACTAAAAAATGAATATAATTGTATATTTTTGTATAATTGGATTCCTGCAAATGGTTATGCCTTTGTGGATGATGTGTTAACTTTTTGAATCTTTGTACAATTTCTGCATGTTTTTGGACAATGTGTTAACTTTTTGAATCTTTGTACAAATATTGTTAATGATTTCTACTTTTTGCATATCAGTTGAAGAATCTATAAGAATACTTTGCAGTTAACAGTTACAATAAGAGGAAGTTGTTTAGTTAGCTGCCCACAGAAATTGATGTTTTGATAGACATGAATACAAATGAATTTGTAGCCTACAAGTGGAAAAGGGGAGTAGTTTAGTGAACACAAAAAATTAACTTCTCTATTGTGAAGCATGGACAACATTTTAACTTTTTAATCTAATTGAGTTATTGTTGGTGCAAAACATGGGTGGTAGGAAAATATAAATAGATTGAGCACAAATTTTATAGAATTAATTCATCTTGGTCTGTTGCTCTGAGTTGCAGTCAAACATATTAGATTGGCAATACACTTATGTCGAGTTGTCTAGAATGAATAATATCATATACGTTGCATATTTGAGTAGGAAAAACAAATAAAAGTTAACGATTAAGGATAGAAGAGGAGCTGGTTGAAGGAGCTTGAATATTCTGAGGAATTAATTTTCATACATATGTAAATTTGTAAAAGAAAAGGCATAGTTAGTCACAGTGTCATTTGTAGGAAGTTGTTCAGTTAGCTGCCCACAAAAACTGATTTTTAGTGGCTTGCTTAGTGCTTGACGACAAAACCCTTCAAGCATGAACTTGGTCCTCTTTTGTACCAACCAATAGTGACATGTGATGTAGAACAATACAGGGTCACAAACAAAATTTAGCAATAGTAGGCCAATTAGTTCACATACCACAATATGATAGGTACATTTCAGAGTTCAACCCTATATGTAGGTGTTTTCCAATGAGTTGTGATCGATTAGTTGCTCTCTTATGTATGTATGCATTTTATAAGACATTAAAAACATCTCTGTTGTTAGAGACTTTTCTTATGTGATTTTTATATGTATTTAGTTTAGGACATCTTAGTGATATCAAAATTGTGATGTTGATAGCCTATGAAAATCAAAATATTCAAAAACAAACCAACATGCTCATTTTCTACTTGTTATACTGGCAACATACTCATTTTCTTAGGGCTGGAGAAATAGTTGGCCAACCATTACATTGGGGATGACTATCAAGTTCCCCTGCATACAATATATCATTTTAGTGTCATTTTTTTCTAGTGCCTGTATATAATAGTAGGATGGGTAGAGAAATAGCTGACCCAAATTTAACCCTAGCCACTATAAAGGTAGGGCAACTAAAAAGAAGCTATAGAATCTCATTCAAAGATAAAAGTGGTAGCGTGTCATCTTTGGTAAATTATTGCATTCAAACCTATCCTACCATAGAATTGTTTGGATTTCCAAACCATTTTCAATAGGACCTTACTAAATTGAATAGGGTAAACTCTTCCTATATAATCTATAGTGGATATTTCAACACTAGCTTCAAGTTTCAAGGCCAATTGATCATAATTTGAAGGTAGATAAATTCAACATGTTTTTGCAATGGGGAATCACATTTCACCAACACAGACCATCTCACTAGACCACTATGCTTAGTTCTTCCAAAAGCAAACGATAGTGAGAGTAGTGCCATAGATAGAGAAAGTGGGGTCAATGCCTATCAATTATGGAAGATGAAAAAGATATTTATACAATTGATCAATTTTTCCATATATGGGAGAGATTCACATGTTGACCCATTTCTCAACCACTTTTAATGCATGTTATATTGTTGATCAGTTTTCATGTTTTCTTGAATTAGTGTTGTTGGGATTCCCTTCTATTATGCTTTCCCATGTTTTTCAATTTGTATCCATATTTTTGCATTTTTTTTTCATTTAAAACATGTTTGGGTTTCAATGGTTTTATTCATTATAATATCCTTAGCTAGAATTTTTATAAAAGATGCTAGTCTGTTCATTTTATAATTTGTGCAAACTAAAATGAAACTAATATGAAATATAGAATAGGAAATGTCGACTCCAATAAAATTTAATGGATACCAGGGTCTCAAAATTTAAAAGGAAACCCTGCTCAAAAGATATTATCTTATCTCTTGATCAAACATGCCATGAGATGTGCTGGATTTTGTAAAATATCATCACTTTGATTCTAAGATTAATCTTCCCTGTATGAAGGGAAGATGAATGGAATGCAGAAGACAATCAAGGAGTCAAGTATTCTTGCAAAGATGGTTACTGGCCATTCACCTACTAACACTCCTTCAAAATCTAGAGCACCTGACTAGGGCTTCTGAACCCTTATATATGGAGACAGATTTTATCTCTTTGAAGTGATAGATCCATGATGCTTTACCCAAAATGTCAAATAACCCTATTGAGCTCACAAAGAAGGGGGAAATTCAAATGTTGGTGCATTGCATATGATGCTTTGTGAAAAGTAACCATCTTGGCTCAAAATCACTCCAAAATTTTGTTGGTGAGTAGGGCAACGAAAGCTCCTGAAATATCTCTAATCTCACTCTAGATCAACTTATACTTTCCCTACACTTATTTGTCTATTGTGAGCCTAATATGAATATGAGTAGGTTTGACAATAGTTTAAAATAGAAATAAAGGTGATTTTTTAGATCCTAGCATATAAGACTTCCTTTTATGGTAACAAGTGGACTTTTCTTACTTTACTTGTAGGAAGTTTCAACCGATGAAGTTAACAATTATGAGAGCATTCAAAAAAATTTAATATGCCAGGAAATGGAGATGAAGAGGAGCTGAGTGATTTAAATTTAGGTATGCTTTTCTGTAATTGTAACACTAATAAGCCTCAACAAGAAAATTGCAAAATGGAATCCTACAATGAAAACAAAAGACATAAGATTTTTTACTTAAATTGAAAGTCACAATTTCATATTGCTTTTAAATCCTACATATTATGTACTAGCTATAGACAATGGTATCATATTATGCTTGTTTGAGAAAATCTAAAATCTTTAATTATTGTAGAGAGTCTAGAGTTTGATGTCTTTTGATTTTTCTCTTCCCATACACCCCAAGTAACCTGTTGATGGCTATAATAGCAAAAATATTCCCCAAGGATTTAGTGCTCTAGGTGTAGAAAGAGTGTAGAAAGAGAAAAACAGAGATTCACATTAATGGGTTTGGTTATTTCCTGATAACTCTAATAACAAATTAAAAAGATGGCCCACAACTTACCTAAGACATCATAATTTTGATAATTAGTCAAAGAGAAGCCCATAACTTTCCTAAAGGATTTTGTAGAGAGATTCAACATATCCAGGAATCCAATCAAACCATATAGAAATTTCAGTTCTTCTTGTATCATTTACATTAATTGATTGAATTCACACATTTTGAAATCCATGTAATTTTTTGGGTATTTAGCTTCACCATGTTCTACTTTGTGATTGCACTATTTGGCTAAGGCTATCTATGAAAAATGCATTGTGAGAGGAGGGTTTGAAGAGGAAAATCTATTCTCATCATATTGAATATTGTTTTAATTGTTATAGTTATGAGGATAACACAAATATTGTTTTAATTGTAATAATTATGAGAATTGTTATCCTGAAACTTGATTATGCCAGTTTCTATCATGTAATTAATGTTTGATGTTTCACGATAATTCCTTTTAGTTGTGCTTTATAAATGATCCCATCTTGATTAGCTTTTAACAACAACAATTATCACCAAAATGCATTGCCTAAAATTGACAGTCAACCTTATAGTCGTCTGTCTAAAAGGCATTGCCTGAAATTGACAGTCATCCTTACACTTAATATAAATCTTTATATTAATTGTTTGATGATTGCTTTCAGTGGTCTGTCTAAAAGGCATTGCCACAAATTAGCCTTACGCTTGATATAAATATTTATATTTTAAAATCATACTTTGCATTTTTTTGCTTTCATTTTCTTGGTAACATAGTTAAAAACTGATATTGACAGTCAGCCTTACACTTATATAAATATTATCTTGTATTTATCATCTATATTATTTTAGTTTATTTTTATTTCTGAAATTCAACCCTTTTTTTCCTCAAGTAGAAAAAGAAAGACATACAAGCAATCAGACAGTTGTTTCACAAAGCTTACAAAGGCATTTATCATTTCAATTTTACATATTGATTTAATAACATAAATTTCTATGTGACTTGATTAGTTTTTGTTTTGAAATCTTCTTTTTATAGAATGACTTCTTTTATTAGGATTTGATGGCATACAAATTGGGGCTTATTGATGGGGTAAAATTTTCAATTTTGTCACTGTTGACTTAGAAGTCAAGAAACGTAGATATTGATAAGTGTAAGTTAAAGGAAACGATAATACTTTGCAGTCTTTAAGGTGCATTGACAAGATTAGGGATTGCAATGCATTACATATGATTTTAAACATCTATAACCTAATTATATATGCTGAAACAGAATAGGAGTGTCCTTGAAACCTTTTTTCATTAAATTGAAAGAGAATAGGGTAAAATAATACCAACTAATTTTGCAATGCCTAGATCCAATCCTCTTGTCAAGTATGAAATGGAGATTATATTTCCAATTGAAAGGCCCATCATAGGGAATGTGACAACAAAGTGTTAAGAAACTATTGAGCATGAAAAAGGAAGTGTCTATGAACTGTGAACCCAAGACAAGCTAATGAAAAGTGTACAAGTAAAGTGGTTGACAGTCCATGAAAGGATAATGCTTAGTAAAAACATAAAAGATTGTTAAAGGATAGTCAATGACAATGTTATAGATGACAATTTATAAACAATATCAACAAGCTTATCTCAAGGATTGTGTAAATATATGTCACTCAAGAGAATGATATGTTGGTCGGTGAATGGAAATCTATGATGAATATAGCATCAAAACTACTATAAAAAAGAAGCCTCAAGGATGGATTTTCAATAAAACAATCTAAGTCCATAGTTTAAAAACCAGTCTATACTTGATTTTCTTCAAGCTTAATAATAAACATGCATATAAGGTCAATAAGCTAAATAACATAAACAAAAGGTACAATTCATAAATGTTGACTTGAGAAGGACGAATGGCAAAGAAATGATAGCCTATACTTGTTGATTTTTAGTCATTCTATACAGGCCAAACAACCTACATGAGTCATGTATCTAAAGATAGTCATCATACAAGGAGGTGACCATCAGTGAAAGTATTGTTTGCTTCAGAAAGAAGAAATTTTGAAGGTTCAAATGTATATTAAACCCTAAGAACCTGTGTATAAAATATGCAGAGTGTCATAATGCTCCAATATAAAATTCATTATAAATTACTTTTCTAAATTAGGTCCGTATAACATTGACAATCTTAGCTTAATGATGTTTTTTGCACAACAAACGTCAACCTCTTGCATCCTAGCTTAAGACCTAATTGGCCATACCCACTTGACTAGTTCTAGGACTTGTTGATGTGTCTTCTTCAAGTGTGTGCTTAGTCACCACATTCATAATTTCAAATTCAAATTTGCTTACGTGTCTTGCGTGTGTGATTCATGTGTGTACATGTGCAAACATTTGTTTGCAAATTGCCATATCAAGCTATAAACACCAACACATAAACTTATTATTCTAATAATCCATAATCTTCCCAAAATTTCACTAATCATCCTACAAAATCCTCAAAACATCCCAAAACTTTCCTCAAAACCTTTCTAAATTTTCCAAGATCATTTATAATCCCCTTTCGAAAACTGTCAAAACCAAACATGCCTTCATCCCTATCTTCCACATCACTTTCTACTAAGTCTTCATCTAAACCTAAACCAATAATCACACTTAAGGGAGTCCAAACACCATTCCAACCTCAACACATTGAACCTCAATCTTATGTGTCACCTTCATCATCATGCCAACCTATCCCATCTACTTATCATGTCAATGCCACATCAACATATCCAACCATATCACAACAAGAACATAGGAGCCCAAGTCCACCTTGGCAACAAAATCAAGAGCCTTTCAATTCTCATGTTCCATTTGACAAGGGGAACACCAATCTAGTTTATGCACCCTATAAGTTTATCATACCACCATACAATCAAATGCCTATCCCAAAGCCACCATGTCCTAGTCCTAATCCATTGGTCTCTCCACCTTCTAACCAATCAAAATTTTCATTACTCCCACCATCATCTAATCCTCCATCAAATCCTCGCCCTAAATTCAAACATTTCAAAAGTAAACCTATGGCATTACCCGAATCCACCCATCCACATACAAAGGATGTGACCCAAGGGCTACTAGAAGGGAATCAAGCATCGCCATGTCATCAAACTCATATGTTTGAACCTACCAAAGAGTCTTCAAACACCATGCCCATTCTTACAACCTTATCATGTGGTCTCCCCCTTGAGCCTATTCAAGAGTCTCCCCCATTGAGCCCAAGTCAACCTCCATCATGTCTCCATGTTGTTGACCATTTAGAACATGTTGAGCCTATTCAAGAGTCATCCCCTTCCACTTCCATTAAATCAACCCAAGAGTTATATCAAGATTCTACTCCCAAGCATGTGGAAACATCAAGCCCTAGTCCTAATCAAGATCCTATCACCCATCCTAATTCCCCCCATGATCACAATCCTCCACAAGATTCTATCACCCCTATTCAAGCTATCCATGAACCCCACACCTATAAAATGGATTCCTCTACCTTTATCCACTCCGGTTTACTTCCAACACATATCCTTTCATCCATATCATATCCTCCCAAAAATGAACTTGCATCTTGTTTCATAAACAATACATATCCCATTGGCAAACAAATGTGTCAAAGTATGAACTACAAAGGAAAAGGATTAGGCCTTCATGAACAAGGTTGCCTAGAACCCCTTTATATTCAAGAAAATCCATATTATCATGGCCTTGGTTATACACCTCACACTCAAGATATTGGTACTTGTGGATACTGGAAAATGGATGTTTCACTTCCTTGTCCACAAAATGGATACAAGGAGAGGGATCCAATTTCACAATATTCACATTCAATGACACCTTAGAGATCTCAACCCAATGAAGGATGTGAGAGATCTGACTGTAAGATATCCTTGGAGATGATTGAAACAAGAAAGGGGTTCACCACCAAGTGTAAACTTGGAAAATACAAAATATTTGAAAACATAGTGTGATATGCAAAAAGACCTAGAAAGATAACTTGAATGCAAATAAAATAAAATAGGAAAGCCAAAAAGAAAGAGTGCACCTAGAAACTTGTAGAGACTAGAAATGTTGCTGATTCTAAAATTTTGGCCCACTAGGACTTATTCGCCAATTTGGGCAAATCAGTCCCAGATCGAGGTTTTTGTATAGGAACAGGTTTCTCGAAAAAGGGTATCCAAAAATGCCAAAATATCAAAATTGACCAAAAATGGGACTCATTTGCTGCTTGTGGTGAATGATTCCAATTTGGATTTTCTAGAAATTCAAAGTTTTGATCTGCTCCTCTTTGTCTGCTCAATCTATTCCTTCAGGTGTTTGGATCCAAAACCCAGATTTTTAGGGTTGTAAGTGACTTTTGGGAAGATTTTGACCTTGCCAATAGGGAGATGACTCTAAAATTTTTGAAACCAATTATTCAATCACCTCCAAGCCTTTGAAGCACCTAGATTTGCAATCATACAAAGAAAGAGAGAGAAAATGTTGATTGTTAGGGAATGGGGGTTTGCCTTGGTCAAACCCCTTTTAGGTAATTAAACCAAATGATGAAATAAGATAATGAAGCATGAACATGAGATAATGTGATTAGAAACTTTCCATGATGATGGATCTTGAAGTGTTGCAACAATTGATGAAGAATCTTTCCCTTGAATGCCTTAGAATTGATCTTGAAAGCTATCTTGATGACTTTGTGAAGACTTGAAATGCTTAACCCTTGAGTGCTTGACTTGAAAATATGAAAATATGATGAAACAATTATTTAGAAGCTTGTTTATATAGGAAATCCATTCACATGACCATTAATTTGATCCCCAAGGCGGACATAGGAGAAATTTAAACTTAAAACCTAGTTTTTCCGGCTCAAACTTTGAAAATAGCTCATATGGGACTCATTCGCCATCCTAGGAAAATTAGTCCTACCTGGATGGGACTCATTCACCCAAGGTAGTGAATGGGTCCCACAGGGGCCATTTTTCTAGCTAATGTGTTGGGGAATGCATAAATTAAGTCTATATGTTGATATTGCCAAGTCTTTGATCAAAATATGCCTTGGGATGCACAATATGGGGTCATAGGGGCCTTGATATAAAGGTCATAAATGTAATGGAGCCCAAAATCCAATGTGAAAGTGTAAATAAATACACTTTACAACACTAAATTAAGGAAAAAATGAGTATATTTAGCTTAGAAGGGCCCTAAATCCCATGTGAATGTGTAGAACACATTACAACACTTGATTAGGTCCATTTGATTTACAAGCCCTTTACATTTAATGTGAAAGTGTGAATAAATACATTTTACAACATTAAATTAAGAAAAAGTTAGGTTAATTTAGCTTAAAAAGGGCCCAAGACCTAATGTGGATATGTAAAACACCTCACAACACTAGACCAAGGCGATATTAAGTCCAATTTATCATTAATTATTCCCAAATCAAGCAAGGAAAAAGGCATACTTTTTCAGTGATCACAGTACCCATTGTAAGTCCAAATTCCATCAAAATAAACCTAAGTATCCTAGTCCATCAAACCTTCCATCTATCCTTGGTCGTTATCATCCAAACCTTAGTCCATAAACCCTTCCATCCCTCCATCTCCTATTCATCAAGAACAACAAAGGCACATATCCTTGATGCCCTCTCAAAATTCTACCTACATTAACCCATCCATAATACTTCCATATCATTCATCTCAATCCACCTATCCCATTGCTCTTAGAAGCAATTTGGGTGCCAAATGGAAAAAGCTTCCATATCAAAATCCACACATATCAAAGGATCAACATGTCTCCTCAAAGAGACATGCAAAAATAAAAGAAAATATGATCCAAAGTCAAAAGAAAAAAAATCAAAGGCCACAAAGGCCCACAAATCAAAAGGAAAACTTTCAAAAGCCACAAATTCCTATAAAGCAAAAAAAAAAATCTCAAATGCCATAAAGGCCCATGAATCAAAAATCAAAGTCAAAAGCTACGTGGATTCCTAAAAGTCTCGTAGAAGTAACAAAATCTAAATTGGCATCCAAACTTGCTAATCCAAAAGCTTCTTCCAATCTTCCATCTAAAAACCTATCATATTCTAAATCCATTTTTCATTCATCATTCCACCACCCCTCAAGGTGTGTGCCAATGTTGATCTTTCCATCCTTCCCATCTATCCATCAAAAAACCTTCCCACCTCCTATCCATTAGCCAACATCCATCCCCCATTATCCTCCTTTAATCCAAACCTTTGCATAAGTCCTTAGCTTCTTCCATCATATCATTAATCTACCAATGTTTATGATCCTAATCCTCATTTCCATGGTTTATTAGAGCACATATTCAAGGGATATTAGTCATGGAACTTGATGCTTGAGTCCTCCTTCCATCTTCCTATCATGCATATACTACCTTCCATTTTCATTCATCCCTATCCATATCCTAGCTTCCATATTCCTCTTTCACTTTACACTTGGGGGTAATTTTTTTCCATCTTATCATTCATATCCATTATCCTCTTTATGTTCATCCTTTACCTTTCCACTTTTTATCTTGACAAGTTTAAGGATCTTCTTGAACATCCTACATCTTATCCTATACACTTTATCCATATCTTCCATGCCATATCATTCACCTTATCCATATTCCATCATTCTATCTAAATACATCCTTTCTTCCAAATTACATCTTATCTAGTTGATCTTGATCATCTGATTCATTAGCATTATCCTTTCAGTCTTTGAAATGATAGGTTCAAAATGATGTAAGTATCCATATCCAAGGTTCTAACCCATGAAGACTCTTTGGTAGGTTCAAACATATGAGTTTGATGACATGGTGATGTTTGATTCCTTGCTAGTAGCCCTTGGGTCACATCCTTTGTGGATGTGTGGATTCAAGTAATTCCATAGGTTTACTTTTGAAATGTTTGAATTTATGGCGAGGATTTGATGGAGGATTAGATGATGGTGGGAGTAATGAAAATTTTCATGGGTTAGAAGGTGGAGATACCAATGGATTACGACTAGGACATGGTGGATTAGGGATAGGCATTTTATTGGATGGTGGTATAATAAACTTATAGGGTCCATAAACTATATTGGTGTTCCCCTTGTCAAATGGAACATAAGAATTGAAAGGCTCTTGATTTTGTTGCCAAGGTGGACTTGGGCTCCTATGTTCTTGTTGTGATATGGGTGGATATGTTGATGTGGCATTGACATGATAGGTAGATGGGTTCGGTTGGCATGATGATGAAGGTGACACATAGGATTTATGTTGAATGTGTTGAGGTTGGAATGGTGTTTAGACTCCCTTAAGTGTGATTATTGGTTTAGGTTTAGATGAAGACTTAGTAGAAAGTGATGTGGAAGATAGGGATGAAGGCATGTTTGGCTTTGAGAGTTTTCGAAAGGGGATTATAAATGATCTTGGAAAATTTAGAAAGGATATGAGGAAAGTTTTGGGATATTTTGAGGATGTTTTAGGATGATTAGTGAATTTTTGGGAAGATTATGGATGATTAGAATGATAAGTTTATGTGTTGGTGTTTATAGCTTGATATGGAAATTTCCAAACAAATTATTGCACATGTACACACATGAATCACACATGCAAGACACATAAGAAAATTTGAATTTGAAATTATGAATGTGATGATTAAGCACACACTTTAAGAAGACACATCAACAAGTTCTAGAACTATTCAAGTGGGCATGGCCAATTAGGTCTTAAGCTAGGATGCACGAGGTTGACTAGGGATGATTTGAAAGCAAAATCATGCCACACAGCCAGGAGAAAGGGGTAACCCACCCTTCATCTTCACTTCCAAAAGGTATAAAGTTCTTTTGAGCTTAGCCAAGAGTGACAAGATTTTAACTCCCAAAGGAGAGTGTCTTTCTATCTTTTGATTCAGTCCTTTAGGGTTCATCGTGTCAGTAAAATAAGTCAGACATTATCGTCAAAACACCAAACAGTCATCAGAACATCAAGACAGGTCATGCATCAACAAGGAAAACAAGCCAACAAGGTCATCAAGTCAAATCATACAAATTGTCAAAATAGTCAAACCATCAAAACAAGCAACCTATGTCTTATACAAGATGTGTCCTTCCTGGAATTAGACATTGTCACTTAGTTAAACATCGTCATTTGCATTATATAGGTGGTCACATGATCGAAACCAGACTCGACGTCTTATATGATATGTCTTTCCTGAAACTAGGCTTCGTCAAACAATCAACCCATCAATCCCATAGGTAATTAAACATCAAACAATCAAGTTTTGCCAAACACTCTTACTAGTTGTTGACATTGTGGCTTGTTTTGTCTTATCTTTTTCTTTTGGATTTGTCTTTGAGTCAGGTCACTAGCTTCCTCAAGGATGTCCCATGAAGTATTTAGACGAGTGATGATGTCTCTGGACTCTTTTCTTTGATTGTTGTTTGTGGATTGCCTTGGAAAAAAGACTGGGGCAACTTTTCCTTTAGTATGAGTCAGGACATTCCTTGTTTGCGACTATTTGTCTTGCAAGTGGATGACCTTACACACCTTGGTTTATCTCATACCATGGTTTTTTTTATCCATTTTTATCATTTTAACACCCAATGATGATTAATGCAAGGCCTATTATGTTTTTGGAAAAATATTTAAGTCATTCTACTACTAACATCCATGTCTTCCATGCTAACACTTCTTCTTTCTTGCATTATGATGGTGTCCTGTGACACATAAAAAAAATGATCATTTCATATACATGATCATATTAGAAGTATCATTTAAGCATTTTCATACATGCATACATACACATTAAATCATACATATATGTTACATTTGAAAATACAAAAATATACACATCTATTGCATTTAGAAATCTATTTCATTACATATATTCATTATCATCCCATTTCACAACCATCATGAATCTCATAGCATATTACGACATTACATACATTCACATTGCATCACAAATACATAAAATCACATTGCATCTCATAATCATAAGCATAGTATCAATACATGACATCCATAACATCATAAAAGTAAATGCATACATCATCATATGTTGCATGAATATCATAAAGCATACATCATCATCCATAACACATACATATAGAGAACTTCATATCATATAATTTCCACCAAAAATGATATATATATATATATTTCAAAAAAGTTTCACAGTAACAATGTCCTAATGTATCTAACAAAACAGAGCTCGCGGTCTCGATAGATACAAAATACAAGTGTCAAAATAAATGAGTCAAAATATGTCTATCCAGTGTTGCCATGATCTTTGGAACCCATGCTACTACTCTCACCCTGGCTAGATCTGCTCTAAGACCACCTGATGTGTGACCAACTGCTGCTCAGTGCCACTGATGCACTAGGTGCCCTACGCTCAGCTGGGACTACCTCCTCATATAGGTCTTTGTAGTACTGCTCTCGTCTCCCTGCTCTGATAAGTGTCTGCATCATGTCAGCAATAGATCCTATGCATGTGACGAAAAAATCAATGACCATCTGCTCTGCATCCTGGGCCCAGATCACTACCCTATCTCTCTCTGACTGCAAGGTATCCCTCTCTACCTATAAGTCATCTCTCTCCACCTATAGGGCCTGCAACTCAGCCTCCAATGCATGTACTCTGGCCTGCAGACTCACCAAATCCTAATCTCTATCCCCTAATCCACCCCTAATGGGAACATCCTCAAATCCCTCATCTCCATGCAGGATCCTCTCACGTAGGATCCGCTCCTCCTCGCCCATCTCCTCCTCAAACTACTCCTCATGTCCTGCTATCTCCACATCCATTACAACTACACCTGCTAATACATCAAGTTGCTCTGCCTCAGGCCACTCCTCCTCTACCTCCACATCTAGAATGGCCTCCTCCTACCTAGCCTACTCCTATCAGCCCTCCTCTCTCTCCTCCTCCTCTCCCTCCTCCTAGATGAGAGAAAGTGATTCGGCCTCCTCCGCAGTCTCTGTCGAGGTATCCTCCCACCATCCCCTCCTCTCCTACCCCTACCACCATCACCGCTGTCTCCTCCACAGCCCCCCCATCATCAACCTAACCACCATCTCCTCTCCCTCTCCCTCTCCCTCTACCTCTCCTCCCCCGAGGACCCCGTCCTCATCTAATAACTAGCACTAGCTGATTTGGATCTGTCAACGGCATAGGCCTATGTACACACCACCATGCATCATACTCAGGGGTGGTTCCTGCATATGCTAGTCCCCCTCTTCATCCCCATGGAAATGTGTGTATCCCATCTATTCGCTGCTATGTTGTAGCTGCTAGAATCACCATGCCCCATGGTGTCACCTCTCTCGATGACCAAGCAAACACTACTAGACCCCGTGGCTCCCCCTGCTGCTCCCAAATTGTCTCAATACCCTATCTGGCATATACATCTCAATAATGTGCATTGACTGGAAATTTCTCCTGATTAGATACCTCTCTTGCCAACACCATAGTAGATGTTGATCCTCATCTGGCAACTGTGCACAATCTATCCAAGGTCTCCATATGAAACTGACCAAGTTATCTAGCCCATGTCGCTAGTATATAATATCTTTGACATGTTTCTATGTAATTGCTCTTATGTACATATATGCATATGGTACGTCGGCCTCCAACTAGTGACCAACTGGTGGATGGAACACCGCAATGTGCTCCCAAGCCCAGACCATCAATAGAGTAACCCTACAACTCATAGACTATCCCCACTGATATACTATGGCATGCAACTAAAAATACACCATCGCTAGAGAAGATGGCCCCCATGCATATAATTTCTCACTGGCCATCATCCCACAAAGCATCTCCCCCCATCCGACAGGAAATCCATGTCCTCAATAGTCTGAATCACTACCCCAGCTATCATAGTGCACAATACACAGTCATATCGCTCATATCACGTAGCCAGTGTCTCCCATTGGATCTCATATCGATTGATCCCCAGTTGTGCCACATTATCATATACATAATAGGTGTTCAAAGCCTGATACCCCCGACTGGGATCGTACTAGACCCGCTCACCTCGAATCGACAATAGCCTCTCATGTAGGCAGATGAAATGAACATGTCTTCGAATGCCACCGCTTGACAAGTGCAGTTAGCATCCCCATGTTTTCCCTAATTATAGGAATGAATGTCATGTGATACAGGCCAAGACACCATAACC
This sequence comes from Sequoia sempervirens, assembly GCA_007258455.2. NCBI lineage: Eukaryota > Viridiplantae > Streptophyta > Pinopsida > Cupressales > Cupressaceae > Sequoia > Sequoia sempervirens. The sequence goes on from VDFB02000017.1 coordinate 249,276,235, forward strand.
TACACTTTTCAGCATTGGTCAAATGGGCCTGCAACCGATAAGTCTCTAGTGGTTGTGACTCTCGTGTATAGATCAGATCTAGATGAACCTGTGAGCAACATGACAACCACTTTGTTAGTTAAACAACCTACCTCAACCTATTTTGCACATGTCATAAAACCAACTCAATCCTAATCTAGGGAAACTTTTAAGCTAGTCAATTGCGTCGCACTAGAGCGAATGCGTCGCAGGAGCCCGATTGTGTCAAACCTCTAAATCACTTGCATCCTATACCTACATTTGCATCATTCCTAAAGTAGTTGCAGATAAGTTCTAAATAGTTGTGCATAACCATAGTCAGTTGCGTCTCACATACGCAAATGCAGTTCAAGAGCCCACGGATGCATCGAACTTTAGAAAATGCATCACAAAATTGAAAACCCTATCCTAGCCTAGGCGTGTTCTAAATAGTTGCATCGAATCGTAGGTAGTTATGTCAAACGCGATAGCACTTACGGCTATCCCCGAACGACGCAATTGACTGCTAAATTCGTACCCTATATAAAAATGTGTGAAATAAAAAATTGAAAAAGTGGGTTTTTAGGTACTCATCAGATATCCCACACCCTCTGGCTATCTGAATGTTTGTACTCTATAAGCTTTGTGCTCGCTGTGGGGAATGCGCTCCATCTTCACTTAGAGCTCCTAATCTCCAAAGTCCAAATGTGCAAAATGAGCCTTAGATTTGCCAATTTCCTATTTATATCCCCTCAAAATTAGGGTTTGACCTAGGGTTTATAACTGGACACACCCTTTGGCATGTTTGACCACACTTTTGGATGCTCTAAACTTGTCTAAATTTGAAACTGACTTCGCCAACATCTTTTTGGCCATCAAATTGACTTATTGGGACATTTTCCAAAAAAATTCAGTAGCTTGCCAAAATTCGCTAATTCTCTCGAGGGGGCATAGGTTTACCCTGCTTACATTGGGGCATGTTTGACTCAAATTTCTTTAACACAACACGATAAACTGCATTGTATCAAAGAGGGGAAAAATGTAGACACCCAAAAATGTCCTCTTACAATACCTTGTCACAACATTACATCATTTAGACATCTTGTAGCATGTTTTGCCCTAGGCACCTATGTCATCATCTAATTAGTTAAATAAATCTTATTTATTTGACTAATTTCATTTATTCACTTTCTATTCATAATCCCTCTGTTCTTCTAATGTTAATTAAATCATTTCTATTCATAATCCCTTCATTCTTCTAATGTTAATTGAATAATTTATATTATTTAATTAATGAAATCATAAATCCAACATTAATTAAATAAATCAAATATTTATTTAATTAATAATTTTTTTAAAAATGTCTTTTTGCTTTCTTTCCAAAATTGGAACTCATGTGTATCTAATTAATTTATTTAATTAGATAACTCATCAATTATCCCTCTCATTTTTTTTTTAGGATTTATTTCCTTTAAAATAGAAAATTAATATCTTTTTATCTCTTTAAATCTTATCTTATATTGAAGATTTGGATTAGGTAATGCATTTTATTGTTTTATCATTTTTATTTATCCAAATTTTTCATATACAATAACTAATTAAAGAAATTAATTAATTATTCTCTAATACATGATAACTCTAACACTCCCCCTTAAGTGTAACTTAGGGAGTAGCTAAAAAAATCTAAAAATCAATACATAAAAAGCAAAGAAAGCATGAATGGGTCCTAACAACTTCGCCTGATGAGGCACCTATGTACAACTAAAGATCTTTGAAAAGTGGTGAAATGGAGAAAACGACATGGAAAAACCTCTACTCCAAAAAGAGATGAAAGCATGCAAAAAATATGAAGGCCTCATGAAGACTCTCCAAGGACAACATCCTTCACTCTAGGCATCGATTGTAGTTGAAGATAGCAAGGCAATGCCAAAATTTTCGTGAAGATGTCTACAACCTACTCCTCTATAGGCATGTACTCTAGGTGAGAAACCCATCTTGAATCAACTACTGTATGAAGTGCATGTGGATCTCTATGTTTTTAGTACATTGATGCTCCACTAGATTGTGAGAAATGTGAAAGGCACTCTAATTGTCGCACCAAAAAATAGTGCCACTATCAAGAGGACAACCGAACTCAATCAAAGACTGTTGAAGCCACAAAAGCTCCAGGATGCCCAAAACTATTGCATGATACTCAATCTTTGTGGATGATAATGCAATAGTAGATTGCTTCTTGCAAGACCATGTAATGGGGCCAGAATCAAGGAAAAAAATAAAACCAGATGTGGACTTCCTATCATTGACATCACTAGTCCAATTTGAGTCAGTGAAGCTAATAATCCAAGGATCTCTTGATGTATAGTGAATACTATGACCAATGGTGTAGTATGGGGTAACTACACTTGATCCATAAGGATTCAAAGTGTATTTAAGCCACTAAGCATCAATCAAATAAGATCATTTGATGTAAACAAAGACAAAAATGTCATTAAACTAACATATTAAAATGTGAAAGCTTAACAAACATCTACTCTAAGAAATTGAAACTTATCCTATTGGGGGAGTGATGTCGCATTGGTGTGGAATGACGACCCTTTCCAAATCCCTTAGATAATGAGTTTGTTTCAATCAGTTTTATTGAGGAAAACTGATGAAACCAATGAAATATGTGTTGTAAAACATGATGAAAGCTATTTTAACATGATCAATGCTATGATGATCGATGTGAGTGTATACAAAACTATTCTAAATGTATGCAAGATTTGAAAGATTAAAACCCTAATTTCAAAATATGCTAAATGAATGCACCTAAGTTACCATGGAAGCCATCAATGGAAGCTAAGATAAAAATGCATGTAAAATAACCTAAAATTCTTGTAAAACATAAAATGTGAGTGCAAATGGATGTGATTTTCAACAACATAAGTTTACTCTAAAAAGGTGGATCCCTATTCAATAGATGCAAGCTCTATTTATAGAATATGAAAAATGAAACTAATGGTCAAGATTGGAAGAATCAATCAATGGTCAAAATGGAAGGAAAATGGAGGCATGGATCATGGATTCCCATCAAGGGTTGATAATGCAAGTTGATATTTAATCAAGGGCTCACAATCATCCAAACAAACACACTTTCAAAATTTACACAAGAAATTTGTTGAAAGTTTGTTACAAGGAAGAATATTCATTTTTTCAAATGAGTGAAGAGGGAAAGAATATTCTATGAGAATATTCCCTTTTTGAGAAAAAATAACATTTAGTTAATTAAAACCAAATTTAATGTGCAAAGGGGAAGGAATATTCTATGAGAATATTCCCTTTTGGAGGAATGTGCAAAGGAGGAATATTCTCAAGGAATATTCCCTTGTAAGTGGTATGATTATATTTAATTTATAATTTGATAATTAAACAAAATTTCAATTATGAAAATTAGAGGAATTAAATGATATTCATTAAATAAATGATTTAATGAAAAGGGGGATGTGATATGATATTTAATTAAATAGATTTAGGGTTATTTAATTAAATAAGAGGACTTAGGGAGTAAATTAAATAATTTGATTTATCCAATTTAACAGGATGAAAGGTTAGCACAAGAGGGGGTGAATTAACCTAATTAGGTCAATTAGATTAATAGATGAAAATGAGGCAATTAATTAAATAGCTAAGCTAATTTAATCAAACAAGCAAAAAGAGGATGGGTTTTAGGATGAAATGGTGTTAGTATATCAAATTTGAGTGTGATATTATTTAGGACATTTTTAAATGTCTACATTTTCCCCTCTTTGAAGCGAGGTACCTATTACGTTGGTTCAAAGATTGATGCTTTTCAAATTAAAATTGCTGCTCAGATCAAAAATTATTATTATTTTTTGGATGCCCCACTATTTCCCCAATGGAAGGAATAAGTTGGTTCCCTGCCCCCTTGAAAAATCAGATAGAAATTTTGAATTTTGGGTTGATTTCTTGACAAAGGTAAAATATAGGTTCAGGTGCTAAAACAGGCCTTGGGATGCCAAAAATGACCTCAAAAATGCAAAAAATGGCTCAAAATAGGTTGCACAGGGTGGAAATAGGTAAAACAGGGCAAAACCCTAGCTTTTGGCTCAAATTAGGGAAAAAAAACTAATTTTTAGGCTTAAATAGGTGAGAAGGGTGCACTTCCAATTCATTTGTGCATTCGGCCTTTAGAGATTTTGTGCATTTGGAGCTCTAACACCTTGGCGAGATGGCTCACCGTGTGCTTCCTCTTCACCTTTCCGAGTGGGTTCGAGAGTACCAACAACGAGCAGACGCAGGACCTCGGGTATGTGATTCGAACCTTGCCTCGATTTTTGCAATTTAGGTGCCCCCTCGGTGATCCCACAATAATTGGTTACAATTTTTGGTCAAAATTGACATTAAAATCAAGATTTTTCACTAGATATTCACTTTCTTACACCTATAGTAGCTAAACCATTAAGAATTTGAAGATGAATCAAACTAGTTATTTGTTAGATCTTTTGTGTAGATTCTAATTCTATTTTTTTTTTAAAAAATAAAAATAAATTGTGAATCATTTTATGTAATTTTTAATAACTTATTTTTTCTACTAATCAACATTTTTAAAAAGTGATGTTTACTTTGGACCGCAAAACTTTTTTTATAGATAGGATACAATTCTAATTTTTAAAATACAATTTTTTCACACCAATATCTAGTGCACGGATATTTTTTCATAATTTATTGTTACATACTTTTTTTTAATTCATTTTCCAAGTTAGAGTAATTATAATTTGGACAGAGGTGTACTTCGGCCCGAATAACTTTTTCTATATTCATTTGAATTAACTTATTATTATTTTGTTGGAATAAGGACATCAATACCTAGTGCACATGTATTTTTTAGAAAAAAAATTCTCTATTTTTTCATATGTGTGAAACAAAGAACTTGATGTTCATTAAAAATCCTACATTCACAAGAAATAAAAATAAATATAATAATCAAATTAAACATATTTAAAATTATACTTTTTGGGAAGCTTATAATAAGGGTTACATACTTACAAAACATAAATTTTAAATGAATTCATTTGATCACCCAAAAGGTAAATCAAAAGTTGTTTTTTATCAACATTTTGATAGGTGTAGATGAGACTCAATTATAGGTATGGTTTAAATCTAATAAGGTTCTATCCAAGGGGTTTTTATCTAAGGGCCCGGTTTGATCAATCCCTCTTTAATTAAAATAATTTAAATGAAACCTTTAAATTCTTAAATCATTGAATTTTCTAAAAATATGTGATTTCAAGCAAAAATCAGGATGTCCCAAAAAGTGTAACCCATTATTGTGGCAGCACCCCCCTTCATCCCTACAACAACCATATGCACAATTACAACCTCAAATATAGGCTCTCACAACCGAGAGAGATCAACTGCAGGCAGAGAGGGATTAGTTGTAGCAACAGCTACATTATATCACTGCACAGAGAGATCACGAGGTTTAGTTGCGATAGCAAATGAACTTATAGCTGGCCTAGGAGATTGGGCGGAGATAGCAGCTTGAGGCGATGACAACAACTTCTCAAGGGCGGACAATGTATGCTTGCTTGTATAGGGAGGAAGTCACAAAGGTTGTGTACGATAGGATGCACTACAATGACACAACCTAATTTTTCACAGAGGAATGGAGCACCTCCCAGGGCTGAGGATTAGCCATTAGTTAGAAGGGACTCGAGCAGCCACTGGGGCTAGCCATTTTGTGAACACTTTTTTATTATTTACCTGATTATTTATACAAATATACATTATAGGCTCATTTTTTATAGACTCATGGATATTGTACTTTTGATTGATATTCGTACACTAATTCAAATATTGTACCATAACAGTCATTTTTTGATATATATACAAGATGATTTGGATCAAAGATGTGATGCACTTTATTTCATGCTTTATGAATGTATGGGTGCATATGATATGATATGATGTTATGTTTATGCGCTATGGTTTTATATTATGGATGCGATGTGATGGATGCATTGCTTTTATTTATGTGATATGTGATATGTGATGATCTATGATGTGATGTATATGATATGCGATGTTATGAGATGGATGCAATGTAATGCAATGGATGTGTAACCTTCTTTTTCAGTATCTTTGTATGATATGTTATGGGATGTATGTTATGATATGTTATGATATGCTTATGTAGGATGATGCTTTTGTTGACTGTCATGATACTAGGTTAGCGTGGAAAGAAGATAGAAGAAATAAGATGATTTGACCATCGATTTTGAAGATTGATTCAATAAGTCCAACAAGTCCATGATCCATCGAGACTTTATTAGATATGGTGATGAGAGTGATGATTTACTAATATCTTGGGATTGAGATTTTCCATCATTCCTTATGTTTGATATTGTTTACAAAAAATTTGGATAAATAAAAATGATAAAACAATAACATGCATTACCTAATCCAAATCCTCAATACCTCAAATAGATGCAATGATGAATGAATTAGTCGATTGATTTGACATGTTAGTTGCTCGATTTAGAAGCATAATGACATAATGAAGATGATAAATAGAGAATGATAGATAGAGATGGATGAAAGATTCAAGAATAATTTTGACAGCATAAGGACTCTTGAAGAATTGGACCCCCCTGAATGGCTTCCGAGAGGCTATATTTATAGAGATTTGATGTGGACGGAGATCAGAGTCAATTTTTACTTTATTTGATCAAAGAGGAAATAGAACAAGATAAGATAAAATGATTTGATTTTTTATTTTAAAGGAAATAAACCTTGAAAAATATGAGAAGGATAATGAAATGATAAACTTATTAAATACTGATAAAGCATTATCTAATAAAGGATAGGGATGATGTGGAAAGATAATTAAATAATTAAAATCATTATTTAATTATAGATGAAGGTAGAAAAGATAATTAAATAAATAAGATTTATTTAATTAAAGGGGAATGGATAAATGACTAATTAAATAATTAAAATAATTATTTAATTAGAGATGATAAATGGTCATGAATAATTAAATAAATAAATATTTATTTAATTATAGAACAAGGGATTATGGACAAATAGGGAATAAATGAAATTAGTCAAATAAATAAAATTTATTTAACTAATTAGGTGATGACATGGGTACCTAGGGAAAATCATACTACAAGATGTCCAAATGATGTAATGTTGTGACAAGGTATCATAAGAGGACATGTTTGGGTGTCTACAGATATAACACATAGACACGATGCATCACAAACTTGTAAACCAAGACATCATTGTATCTAGTGTAATGGAATTTGACTTGGAAAATAGATAGGATAGTTCTTGTTCACATCTTGACATACGAAAACCTCGTTGGAATGTAGTTTAGAAGCTTTGGAATATATTGGACCAAAGCAGATGCAATAGTCAACAATCTACTCCAAACAACCTCCCTACACACAACTAAGCAAGTATGCACCAATATTTTTTTACAAGAATACCCACAAGCACAACAAAAGAAAGATAATGATCGATGCCCCATTCCTTTCTCTATAAATCACTTTGATAGACATCATCGAGAGGTCCTTGGAATGGGTTATTGAGATAAATCAATAGAAAAGATCAAAGACAAATAGTCAGTGTTATCTATATCTCTTGCCGGTTTAATATAGCTAAGGGGATTTTTGATGTTGATGTCCATCACAGGAAGGATGCATCCTAGGACATGTTTATCAGGTGTTTTGATTATTATGAGGTGTGTGATAATCCGTTGATACATACTCCATTGACACGTTTACCTATGATCTAAACTTTAGATTTTGACACTTAGGTTTTCACTTTATGACTTGTGATACTTGTTTTCTATTTGCTTTTCCAAAGGTTGAAGGTGATGATTTGATTTATTATGGGTGAAGGTTTATTGCGGGTGCAAGCGAAATGAGATGGATGGTTTTGGGTTTTCTGGAATATTTCAATACTTTTGGTGTTTTTGAAATTTTTTGAGGATATTTTTGGTCTTTTTGAAAGTTTATGTGGATGTTTCTATTTTTTATTATTTTGAAGTTGTTTAGGGTTTTCCAAGGTTTTCCAATGTTTTTGTGTTTTTCAAATTTGTTTTTGGATTTTTCTAAGTTTTCAAATGTTTTTGTGTTTTCTAAATTTTCAAATGTTTAGGGGTTTTCTAAGATTTGACCAAGAATCTAACCTAAAAGACTATCCTAGGGGCCTCAGGGGCTGATCAAAGATTAGCCTTGCCTACGTTATACATGTAGAGACCACGTAGTTCGATTGACTTGACTTATTGCTGGTGAGAAATAAATAGTTGATGGAATGTCAATTTATTATGAAAAACTCCTAAAGGACTGACCTAGGCTATCTCGGGGGCACATCAATGATGGCCTTGCTTACGTTCAAGCTCAAAGACTCGTAGTTTGACATGGTATTGTTTTTGGGTTTTTGATGTTTTTACCTTTTTAGGGATTGTGATGAGATTTGGATGTTTTGGATTTTGACTTTACAAATTTTCAATTTTTTTTGAATTTTAGTTGTACAAGATTTTGAATGTTTTTGGATTTTTTTAATTTTGAAAAGTGTTTTTGGATTTTTGATGAGATTTCGAATAACCTTAAGATATACAAGGAGTCGATCTGATCCAAAATGAATTGCCCCTAATGTAATACAATAGACTACCTCAATATAGGTAGGACAAGTTGACCTTTGGAATATGCCAAGTAGTACTAAAGGGGATACTATACTTCACAATATCAAGCCATGATACAAATGTAAATGGGTGATGGAATAAATAGGATGAACGATGCGATGGATGGATGCGATGGAAGGAATGATAGGATCAAAAGCCAAAGATAAATGGAGGTGATTTATTTACGCAAGGTGCCTATTTTCCAAGTTTTCACCAAGGTACTTGCCCAAAGCAGCACCAAAGTGGTTTTCACTAGAGGACAATTTTTTTCTTTACTGTTTTCAATCCTTTTTCTTTTCTTTTTTTGTATTTTTCAAATTTACACCCTTCAAGCCTAGGCATAAAACTTTTTAAAATGTAGGCTATCATTCAGTTCTTACAAGGGTTCACCTTTAGGTGTTGATAATTGGTATGCTCTTGATCCATAGCTTGTTGTGACAACAAATGGACCTAAGCATTTAGGCTCAAACTTTCTTTTACTGTCCTGATCTGGAAGGTTTTTCTAATTTTTCTTTAGGACAAGATCCCCTACCTGGAAAGACTAACTCTTGATCTTCTTGTTATAGCTCCTTTTTAGTCAGTTTTGATACACTTTCAAGTGATTAAGGGCATCAAGACGACGCTCATCCAAGAATTCTAGCTCATTTAGCTGAGATACTTTGTATTCTTCATCAGTGGTCAGATTTTGCAATGAAACTCGTGGTGAGGGAAGTTGGACCTCAATAAGTAGGATGGATTTTGATCCATAGAACAAGGAGAATGGGGTTGCACCTGTAGGTGTGTGGATACTGGTTTGATAGGCCTAGAGGGTGAGATTTCATTGCAGATGCTAGTCACGACTAGCTTCATTGATCATCTTCTTTAAGATTTTTAGATTAGAATGGTATTTTTTGTAGCCTCAACTTGACCATTGCCCAATGGGTAATAAGGGGTAGAGAACCAATGTTGGATGCTAAATATTTGACATAGCTCTTTCACATCCTGATTCTTGAAGAGTGTTCCATTATCAAAAATAAGGGCTTGCAGAACACCGTAACGACATTTAAGGTAATTCAAGATAAATTTAGCAATTTTCTTCCCTATTGTGTAGGTCATAGGAATGAATTCTACCCAATTGTTAAAGTGCTCAATGGCCGTTATGATGAATTTATGGCCATTGGATGAGGTTGGAGTAATCTTTCCTATGAGGTCAAGCCCCCACTATGAGAAAGGCCAAGGTGTGACCATGGGTTGTAACTCCTGAGCTGGAGCATGAATAGGATCTTCATGTTGTTGACACTAGACACACTTCTACAGATACTAATGGGCTTCTCTTTCCATGGTTGGCCAGTAATACCCCATCCTCAATAGTTTCTTAGCTAAAGTCATACCACTAGAATGGGAACCACATATGCCATCATGTACTTTCATTAAGGCAGTCAAGGCTTCCTCTTGCTTGAGACATCATAGTAATGTCCCTTTGATGCTTTGACAGTATAAGGTATCACCTAGGATCACGAATCAAGATACCTTTATAACAAAGGTCTTTTTAAGGTTGGAGGTGGTATCAGATGGGACAATTCCTCTATTAAGGTAAGTGAATATATCCAGATACCTTGAGGAACCAGGACCAATGATTACACACATAAATTCAGATTCTAGGATTTTGAAAGCTGGTACGACAAGTTGTTCTACCAAGAATTCACATTGAAGGGCATTGTGCGTGTAGACACGTAAAATGTATCGATTGAAATTGTGCATCTGATCCTGGCCACTAACATCGTTTCATCTTGAATCATCTTTCGGTCTAACCATTTAATCAAATACCCTTATTTGATTAAATTCATTAGTATTCCTCTCTTAATTAAATAAACCAGTTATCTAATTAAGTCACCTCTTCTCGATAATTAAATTAATCATTTTGATCTAATTATCCTATTTAATTAAATAATTTATTTTATTTGATTAAATCTCTAAAGTCTATCTATTAAATTAAATAAATTAAAATCTTATTTAGTTTAATCTAACCATCATCTCTTTTAATTAAATAAATCAAAATCTTTATTTAATTAATCTCTTATCACATTCCTCTCATATTTGATTTAAATAAATCCACAAATTTAAGTCAAATAGGTCACATCATTTAACCCCCTTCATTAAATTAATTAACTTTGATTAATTTAATCTCCTCTCATGTCCCATCCTTACCATTTGCACATGAAAATAGATTTAATTAATTTATTAAATCTCTATTTTCCTCAACAAGGCATCTTTTGGGAATATTCTTCAAGTTTGAATTCAAAATCCAAGTTGAAATGTACATCCAACAAGGCATTTAATCTCTCTTACATGTCCTTTTCCTTGAGCCAAGTGGCATTCAATGCATTCTTTCTTCCCTCTTGCATGTCATTTCAACAAATTCAAAATTCAAAAATATGCATTTATTGGTACAATCCTCAAAACTTGCACATCCTCCATCCACCCATAGGTTGACAAGTGGCATCTTGCCATTGGATGAATGTTAGTCCCACATTGCTCTATTTTGGACATTCATCCATCTTGGCATTCTATAAATAAGAGGCTAAACTCCTCATTCTATCATCCACAATTTGAGTATACTTACTATGCTCAAATATTTAGCAATCTCCATCCATTATCATTGAATATTAGTTAGGTTATGCAGGTTTTTCCATTGGAGCACTCATCAAGCATCAAAAAATTGGATCAATTATCATCACACATCAATCTTGCATCATAGGAATTGGGAAAGGGCCAATTTTCACATCAAATTGGCACCAATTCCCCCATGGGATCATGAGTTTTCTAGTTTAATTAGGATTCAATCTCTTTTATTGTCATTTCATTGTATTCTTCATTTCTTTTCCTAATTTGAACTTTGTAAATGGATTTCATGGGGAATCCTTGTTCTTGCTTGCATTTCACCATCTAATGTGTTTCTTCTTATTGTCTTGCAGATATTAGGATTGGGGTTCACATAGTGCGGCATAGCTAACAATGATCTTATTGTTGCCATAACATCTATTGCCCGATTGTTCATGCGTGGAATCTGCTCAAAGGTTATGTCTATGAAAAATTCCTTAATACTTTCTACCATCTTCTTGTAAGGAGTAAGCTTATCATCCTTGTTTTGGTAGTCATCATTGACTTGGTTGATAACTAGCTATGAGTCTCCATAGACTTTTAACTCTTGTATCTGCCATTGCACTTCTATTCTTAGACTTGTGATTAGGGCTTCATACTCCGCAATGTTGTTAGTACACAAAAATGATATTTAGTATGACTTAGGGATACAATCACCTTGAGGGGCGATAAAAATAATACCCGCCCCTGAGCCATGTTGGGTAAACGATCCATCAAAGTATATTTTCCATTGATCTATTGTATTGACAAGGAACACTGATTCATTAGGAAATTTAGATATTAAAGGGTTCTCTGCATAGATAGGTGCTTCTACTAGTTGGTCCATAATCATTTGTCCTTTTATTGCCTTGTGCTCCACATATTCTATGTCAAATTCAGTCAAGATCATTACCCATTTGGCCATTCACCCAATGAGAGTAGCTTTGGATTAGCAAGTATTTCAATGGGTTGATCTTTCCAATAAGCTTGATTTTATGTGACAACATGTAACGTTTGAACTTTTGTGAAGAAAAAACTATCGCTAAGCATGATTTCTCAATGGATGAGTAGCTCATTTCATAGCCTACCAAGGTCCTGCTGATGTAATAGATGGCTCTTTATTTTCCATTTTCATCATGTTGTGTTAGAAGAGCACCTAGTGCTACCGATGTTGCTGAGATATATAGGATTAATGGCTTGTTTGGTATTAGAAGCATAAGTACTAGAGGTGTCAATAGGTAGTCCTTGATCTGTTGGAAGGATTTATCGTACTTCTCATCCCACTTATAAGTTATTCCTTTATGGAGAAGGTGCGAAAAAGGGTGGATCTTGTCTAATAATTGCACTATGAACCTTCTGATGGACTGCAACCTTCCTTGTAACCCTCTCATCTACTTCAATGTTTGTGGCGGTTCCATGTCTAGGATGGCTTTCAATTTTGTTGGATCAATTTCTATCCCTCTTTGTGAGATGATGTAGCCAAGAAGCTTCCCTGATGTAACCCCAAAGACACACTTTTTCTCATTTAGCTCTACCTTATACTCTTTGAGCATGTCGAAGACGGGTCCTAATACCTCTATGTTCTCACTCCTTTTCTTTGACTTGGCCAAAATATCATCCACATATCTTTGACTATTTTGTGGATCATATCATGAAAGATGAGGGTCATTTCTCTTTGATAGGTTGCTCCTGTATTCTCCAACCCAAATGGCATCATGTTCCAACAATATGTTCCCCACAGAGAAGTGAATGTAGTTTTGTGTTGATCCTCCTTGGTGATCATGATTTGATTATAGCCTAAAAAATTGTCCATGAGAGATAACATTTCATGTCCAATTGTTAAATCCACAATGATTTTGATAGGAAGAGGGAAATCATCCTTCATGCATGCATTGTTTAAATCTCTGAAATCTATGCATATTATGATGCCCCCAGTGGGTTTGGAGACTGGTACCAAGTTTGAAACCCACTCAAGATAATCTATTGGTCGGATGAATCCAACGTCAAGAAACTTTTATAACTCAAGTTTCACCAAAAGTACTATCTAAAGGTGCATCTTTCTCAATTTTTGCTTCATTGGTTTGGCTTTAAGGTAGACTGCTAAGTGATGCACAACCACATCTGGATCAAGCCCTAGCATATCTGTGTATGACCATGCAAAGTTAGCTCTTCACTCTTTCAATAATGCTACTAGGTTTTTTCTGTTCTTCATCCAACAAGGATTCGACATAGGAAGTTATCTTGGGTGCTTCTTTTGTTCCCACATTGAATGGAGTAGCCTTTTCTGCTAGTACTGCTGACTTTTTTGGATGCATTAGACTAGGGGGGAGATTGAATCCCTCATCCTTGGGTGCCTCAGAGAGGTTTTCACCTTTGTATGTGTCCTTTATTTTTACTATTTTAGGATTAGAGAGTTCCAGTGTGTGGTTTTCACTCAAAGATCTGCATGCTATTTGCATGTTGTCTGAAATATCCCCTTACAATTTTTTTTCAAATTTTTCCACAAACACTTTCACCTGCTAACGTTAGAGAAACCATAAACTAGTTGAAAGTAACCCTTTCACTTTTTGATCACCCAAATCCTAGTGAGGGTAAGGTGAGAGCATACGGTGGAAAGGGGATCGTTAGCTTGTAAATTGAAAAAAAAGTTGAAGAGTACAATATGAAGATGGCTCAACCAATCAAAATGATATGCAAATGCAACTCGACCACTTATTCAGCAGGAGTATAATACAAAGTGCACAAAGTAAATGTCCGGGTGGCTAGCCAAACCCTTCCACTTTTTAGTGGAAAGTTCAAGAAAGTAAAAAGCTAAAAGTAAAGATGGAGAGGCATGTCTCTTCCACTAAAAGTGGGAATTAAAAAGGGTAAATTGTAGAAATAAAATGACTGAATCATTACTACTGATAACGACCTTACAATATGAAGTAATTTGCAAATTACAATCAGTATTAGATGTCTGATATGCTCCACAATGAAAATATATGAACTCCAAACTTAAGCAAGCTATTATACTAAGGAAAAAAATCCAAAAACTAAACTTTTACCAATCTAATATAAACTTGCAGCATTCAAAAATCTCAAACCAACAAGCTCCAATCACACCAAAATACTCATAACATTGTCTAGACACCTCAGAATGATGTGAAATCAAGTGAAATGGATGCCAAAGAGAAGGGAGACCAAGTTCATGTCAAAAAACAACATGAAACAACCCTAAATGAATTAACACATCTCCCAATGCACTAATTGCGTGTAGTACAACCTCCTTGAAGAGGGCAACCAACAAGAATAAATTCAACTCTTCACAATAAAATTTGAAACTTCGCAAGAAGAGGTATGTGTTCCTTGAAGCAAGGGTTCTGAAATAATTTTAGTAGCATTTCATTATGATAAGAAATGGATGATAAAATGAAGAGGCAAGGCCTTGTATTTATAACTTCTCTAGCCTAGAAATTCAAACTCACTTTTCCCTCCAAAAGGGATGCCCAAATGAAACTCATATTCACCTTTCATTTTACTAGGCGTCCAAAAATGCTTAAGTGAAACAACCTTATAAAAAGCAACTATTTGTTCCTCCAAGCTAGGTGTCCAAGAAAATAAGAGAAATACATTATAATTTTAACTTAAATATTTCTCCAAAAGTTGTCCCCCATACGTTAGCCAAATATTTCACTTAAAATATAAACTCAACCAAAGTATTGAATTTTCCAAAATAAGCACCAAGAGTGTGGGATACCAATTCGGTCAAAATGCTCAAACTGCCTTGCTTGATATAGCCAATGAACTAAACTACTGAACCCCTTCTAGAAATAACACTGCTAAAAATAACACTTACTATAAATAGCATACTACTAAAAATAGTGACTCCAAATGCATTTTAACCACAATCTAAGTAGCCATCATAACTTACTAAAAGTAGTAAGTTTGGAAAAGTTTGTCAAATGCAGATGCATGTCATACTACTGTGAAACTCTCTAAAAACCCAAAAAGAATCTAGAAACCAATCCTGCATGCAAACCCATTATTGAAATGCATGTCACTTTCATTAAATGCATGTCATATCTCTCTGAAGCTTTCTGAAAACCCAAAAAGAAACCGGCAACCAATATGCAAAACACCAACATGCAAACCCCTGAATCCTCAAAAAACACCTCCAAGTAGCAGGAAATCCTAATTCTCCCTCTAAATAGCCTACGAGAATCTGGGAATAGGCTAAAAATCATTGGAAAGTGTAGTGCTAAAAATGGGTACATTACAGTTTGCCCTTCCCAAAATTTCTTGTTCTCAAGCAATGCCATCACAACTCTAGAAAATTTTAAACTGATCCAGACCAAAGCAAGTAGGATCTGAGGGTCCCATGTCTGTCTCTGGAAGGACCAACCATGTCGATGTTGCACTATTATGATCACAACAGTGAAACCATCATTCCAAAACTACACTAACCTCCCCTATAACAACAAAATGTTACCATCCATGAAACTCGAGTTGAAAAAACTGGGAGGACTAAAATTAATACCATGCAGCATCTCATGCCCTAGAGACTCTAAGTAATCAATATCAACAAGGCCATTGTCAATCACAATCCCAGGCAATAAGAAAGATAGTCTTCTCAACTCAGAATCAAACTCCTCAACATATCTCCATATGGTATCTAATAGATCCATAACTGCATATGCGACTTCTCCAAAACTTTTTGCAAATAGGGAAGCAATCCTTTGCAAGAGCTCAACAAAATCATCCTCATAACTCCTCATGGATCTACTATGCCTCCCCTAAATTATTCAGATACAAACATGAAGACTTCTAAAAAATATTATGGTTCCCACTCCAAGAGCATCATAATGATGAACCAAAGCCAAAAAAGGTTTGTTGTCCCAATCATAAGTACAAGAGAGTGTATAGGAAAAGCCTCTGGTTGGAGCTTGAACACTTCCCAAACATGGATACTGATTTCCCCAACTCAACATACCTCTCATCTAAGACCATAAACCAATCCTGCTAGGAAACTGTGAAGTCTGAAAATGAGTACACATTTTGCCCACCAAGTCTGAAATGGTTGACTTGAGATCTGATTTAAGGAAAATCAACTTCCAAGAAGATGAACAGTTGCTGCAACACTGGAATTTTTCATCCAAAATAACACATGTGCTCGCATCCAAGGCTGGAAACATCCTCTCTAGTGACTCCAACTACACATAGAACCATCATTTGCTCAAAATATCTCTCCAATCCACTAGTTGATGAGCAAAAGAAACCATCAAAAAATTGGTAAAGAAGGGGACAACACCAAAAAATATGATAATTTGATCCTTATCCCTCCACAAATCCTTCTTTCCATATGTAATAAGCTCCATTAAACCATGTTGAGGATCCCAAGCATGAATATGCAACCGAAAGTGATCTCCAACACACTAGAAAGAATACTCAACACATCCCCAAGTGCTAGTCAAAACCAAGTGTATACTCATGAAGTTGGTGTCTCCTCTAGTGAACCACTGAAGCCTAACCATGAAAGCTTCAACAACAATGGAGAATGAAACAATTGTTGTCATCAAAACCAACTTCCAAAAAGGGCTAGTATGAGCTAAAGAAATACTAAACCAAAAGGAAGGATTGACAAGCATGCAATGACCATGTTTTGGTCCTTCTTTCTCCCAAACTTCATGAGTAACAAGTCTGAAATCTTCACTCCTTGATGTTGTAATGAAATGTTGAGTAGCTACCAAACTATGTTTGGAAAACACCTTGATGCCAAAGAGGTTAAAATCTCCCTAAATCAACACTTCCCAAGTGGAGTCTTCATCCTCAAACCCACTTATGCATTCACTAACAAGCAACTTTGGCAAATTACTAATCATAATTTGTGTCACATCCTCATGGTTTGATATCAAATCATTAGTAAACTGGAAACCATACTCAGTCTCATGCTTGGTCACTTCACCACATGTATCATTGTCCATCACAAAGAGGGAATTGTTATAAGTTTCTTATGCACTCAATTCAAAGAGAGGATTGTCAAAAACTTGGAAGTCATCCCTTTCCTCATGCTCACTTCCATCTTGCTGATATGAATTTGCACATGCAACTTTTGATTTTCTTGAGAACTTTCAAGATCAAACTCCTCTCGAAGACTATCAAGCTCAAAAATTACTTGCTTTATTTCTTCAACTCTTTGCTCATTCTCTTGCTCCTTGGAAAGTTTGAAGTCGGCAAACTAATCTATTGCATCCTTTAGTGCCATTTGGGTATATTCTAACATACCCTTTGTTGATTCGAGCTCAAGAGTAAGCTCATCAACCATTCTCTTTTTTCCTTGGAATACACTAAGGGTCTTCTTTGCAAATTCAATGGCATAATCGTGATCTCCAATCAAGTGTATGTACTTTGAATTCAATGCCTCCCAAGAGTCTTTGATAAGTTGCAGATTAGGAAGAGTGACTCCATCCCTAACCCCTTTATGTCTCTCATCAATCTAAGCCTTCCAGTAGAGTTCTTCAATCAAACTATGTGTGTGATCAAATTGGGATAGGACTTACACTTATTTTTCAATAGATAACTTGCATTGACCTTCCCACTAATGAATATGCAAAGGTAATGTACTATTGATATGTTGTAAGTAAAAATCTGAACTATGTTTCTTGTCATTGTTTCCCTCATAGCTGCTCCAAGACTCTTGTCTTTCACCACCAACAAGTTGAAGATGCTCAATATCATAAATATAATTAGACTCTATTAGTTCTTCAAGCCTTGGCTTACAACCAACTTCATTGATAGGTAGATCAGTTTTGTATTTAAGAACCTCTTTAAACTTCCCATCTTCAAGAGCCATATGGTCTTCTAGCTCTACTTCTTCCTCACTGTCTCCTTGATCAAAGGATATGGCAGCCCCCAACTCGATTAATAAATATTTATTGATTGTTTTCCTAAAAGTTTTGGTAGCAACATACCCTTCCTTAGTGGCTGCAACCACTTCAAAGGGTTCATTATGGAACTTTTCCAAACAAACTTCTTCTTAAAAGACACCTTCTCCTCTAATGGCCACCGCATACCTTGCAATGAAATTTGAACTTTGAGCTTCATCAAGATCAAAGGGAAATTCATCCCACACAGGTTCTTTGTCATCTTGAGGTGCCATCACACCTGGATCCCAAGTGTTAAAGGGTTGATTATTCTGATCAAAGGAATTGTGCGCACTATACTCCTCTTTGGGTGATGACTCTTGGAATAATTCACTATGATAAAAAACCATGGTAGCCCCTAACTCGCAATCAAGATTACTATCATTGGTATGGTGATAACGCTCTCCAGTAGGTGTTATTTTGAAATTTTTAGTAGCACCAAACTCAACATTAATGGGTGCAACCTTCTCAAAGAGATCTTTTTGTAGCTTTTCCATACAAGCTTCTTCTCCAATGAAAAACTCATATCTTACTTTATGTTTTGATTTTTGAACAACCTTTGAATTATCACAAACATCATCACTATGGAAATGATCATAAGATGACTCAATGGCACCGCCAATGTTGCCCTCAACATGTCCCTCATTAGTGAACTCATTAGTGTCAAAACCTTCTTTGAATGATTCCAAACTAGGATGCAAGATTGTTGTTTGTTCTTTTCACCAAACCGATCTTCATTGTCTCCAATCACATGCAAGTCTAAGGGAGTATTTTGGGGCTCTAACACACACTCCTCATGTTTCAAGGTTTATCCTTCAAACTCATGACCATTTTGATGAGACATGTGCACCTTGCTTGTGCCTTCATCAAAGATTGTTGACTGAATTTTCTCTCCCACATGCTTACTTGTGGGCTACAACCCACAAATAGGTACTTCTTCTTCCTTCCTTGACCCATCAACCATGGAATGTTATGCTTCTTTTCTTATCATTTTCTTGATGTAGTTGACCATAACAAATTTTCCAGGTTTCAAAACCACCACACAATTCAAGGAGTCAAAAGTAACTACATTCTTAAATTCATTTGTCATGTTCTAATATTATGCATGGAGTAGGGAAGCCTCATGTTCACATTTCCTCGTGAACTATTCGACATTCTACTAAATTCCATTTTGGCAACTCTATTTTTTGTGTTCTCCCAATAGGATGGTAGGAAATTTGGCTCTCATACCACTTATATATCCCCTTATAAAAAAAATTTCAATTTTTTCCAAGAACACTTTCACTTGCTAATGATAGAGAAACCATAAACTAGTTGAAAGTACTTCCACTGTTTGATCACCCAGATCCCAGTGAGGGAAAGGTGAGAGAATACAATGGAAAGGGGATCATTAGCTTGTAAACTGAAAAAAAGTTGAAGAGTACAATATGAAGACGGATCAACTGATCATAATGATATGCAAATGCAACTTGACCACTTATTCAACGAGTGTAATAGATGGCTCATTCAATCAGCATGATATGCATGCAACTCGACCACTTATTCAATGTGAGTATAATACAAAGTGCAGAAAGTAAATGTCTAGGCGGCTAGCTGACCCCTTCTGCTTTTCAGTGGGCAGTACAAGAAAATAAAAAGCTGAAAGTAAAGACAGTGAGGCCTGTATCTTCCACTAAAAGTGGGAATTATAAAGGTAAATTAAAAAAATAAAATGACTGAATCAATAATACTGATAACAACCTTACAATATGAAGTAATCTACAAATTACAATAAATATTAGATGTCAAATATGCTCCATAATGAAAGTAGATGAACTCCAAACTTAAGCAAGCTATTCTAATAAGGAAAACAAGCCAAAAATTGAACTTTTACCAATTTGATATAAATTTGTAGTGTTCAGAAATCTCAGCCTAGTAAGCTCCAATCACACCAAAATGCTCATAACTTTGTCTAGACACCTCCAAATGACGTGAAATCAAGTGCAATGGATGCCACAAAGAAGGGCGAGCAAGTTCATGTCAACAAACAACACCAAACAATTCTGAATGAATTAGTATGTCTCCCAATGCATTGATTGCAGGTAGTACAACCTCCTTGAAGTGGGTGAACAACAAGAATAAATTAAATTCTTCATAATAAAATATGAAACTTAGCAAGAAAGGGTGCCCAAGGTAGACTTAAGCAATGGGCCAATACCTAGAACCATCAAAAAATCATGCAAGGAGCTATGATCGAAAATGTGCTTCAACCAGGCACCACACCAGCATCACCAAAACTCATAAAAACTCTCCAAAATCAGAAAATATAAAATGCATCCATCTCTATGAAGCTCTATCCGCAACCTCTAAATGAAGAAACTATCTCAAACCAACTAGGTACTATCTCTCAAGTATGAAACTAATATAAGCTAGGAGGTATGCACTCCTCGAAGCAAGGGTTCTAAAATAATTTCAGCAACATTTCGTTATGATAAGAAATGGATGATAAAATGAAGAGGAAAGGCCTTGTATTTATAACTTCTCCAACCCAGAAATTCAAACTCACTTTTCCCTCCAAAAGGGACACCCAAATGAAACTCATATTCACCTTTCATTTTACTGCATTTGAATTTCATTACTATCATTCTCTAAATTGTCCAACATAAGAATGAGGAATATATTTATTAAAAATTCAAATAAAACATAATCTAGGCATCCAAAAATGCTTAAGTGAAACAATCTTATAAAAAGCAATTATTTGTTCCTCCAAGCTAGGCATCCAAGAAAATAAGAGAAATACATTATAATTTTAACTTAAATATTTCTCCAAAATTCATCCACCATGCCTTAGCCAAATATTTCACTTAAAATATAAACTCATCCAAAGTATTGAATTTTCCAAAATAAGCACCAAGAGTGTGGGATACCAATACAGTTAAACTACTCAAACTACCCTGCCTGATATAGCCAATGAACTGAATTGTTGGACCCTACCAAAAATAGCACTGCTAAAAATAACACTTACTATAAATAGCATACCACTAAAAATAGTAAGTGACTCCAAATGCATTTTAGCCACAATTTGAGCAGTCGTTGTAACTTACTAAAAATAGTAAGTCCAAAAAAGTTTGTAAGATGCAAATTCCTGTCATACCGCTAAGAAGCTCTCTGAAAACCCAAAAAGAATCCAAAAACCAATCCTACATGCAAACCCCTAATTGAAATGCATGTCACTTTCATTAAATGCATGTCACATCTCTCTTAAGCTTTCTAAAAACCCAGAAAGAAACCAACAACCTATATGTAGAACTCCAACATGCAAACCCCTGGATCCTCAAAAGAAACCTCCAAGCAACTAGAAACCCTAATTCTTCCTTTGACTAGCCTATAGGCATCTGGGAATAGGCTAACAATCACTAGAAAGTGTAGTGCTAAAAATGGGGGTCACATTACATTGTCCATTTTGCGATTGAAGGATTCAATCGTCTCCTTGTAGTATGCCCCTATGTCTAGCTCTATATCAAAACCATCTTTGTGGTCTGCCCATGGTAAGTTGTCACAAATTCCCATGAATTATGAGATTGCTTCATCATTTTTTAATAAATCTAGAATCAATGGTCCTTGTTGGTCCTATTCAATGAGTTGTGGGTAAAATAGGCTTATTTAAGTGGTTTGATTGTTTAGGGTAAAAGATGTTGTGGATATCATGAAGAGAGTTATTCTCAAATAGGTTAGCAACATTGAGAGGGAAATCATCTAGGGTAGTATCACGCGATGTTGGTAACCAAGAGGAAGTCTCAACCCGTTTAGCAGAAGTACCTTTGCCAATAAGGGTAACCTTGGTAGCAGTACATCTTAGGCCAAGATTCTTTGGACGTTTCTTAGGAACAATGGGCTCTAGCAAACCGTTGTCATTTTGTCCCAATTTCTCATTCTTGTTATATCCCCATCCCTTCATTAGCTACAATCCTTTATTGCCATCCTCCATGGAAAGAACAGGCACAAGTTGGTCATCTTGATAGAGTAGTTTAGAGATATCCTCCTCATTGACATCTTCTTTGTTTAAATCCCTCCACTTGGTGAAGGTGGTAGCCACCATCTTTATTCTTTCAACCACTTTGTTGATAGGTGTAGGTTTCCCATGAGATTTGGGAGAAAGAGGTAGCTCCCCCAACACAAAAGTATCCTTCATTAGTTTATAGTTTCCACAACCATCATCCTGGATAACTACTTTGATGTCAGGAATGTTCTGCACAATTGGTGTTTTTGTTTCTGAGGTAGACACAAGGGATGATGGATCAATGAATGAGGAGGAGGATGTAGGCCCTTCATCATTTTTAGGGATTTGGGGTATTTTGTAAAACTTGGCCTCAAGGTTCTTGCAATAGTAAAAGGGATCGAGATCGCTATGGATGGTAACTTCTCTATCCTCAAAAGGAAACTTTACACATTGGTGGTAGGTTAAAGCTACAACTTTTAGGGCATGGATCCATGGTCGACCAAGCAAGATATTATAGGGGAGATCAAGGTCTAACACTTGGCATGTAGTCTTTGTAATGACGGTTCCTACTTGGATGGGTAGCGTGATGATGCCTTGAGATACCCGCTCTTGATCGTCATATGCTCTGATGGTTATACTATTTGATTTTTCAATAGAATCTTTTGAATAACCCAAGTTCTTGATCAAATGAAGGGTGCAAATGTTCAGAATTGCACCTCCATCTACTAAGACTCTTTTAACCTTGTTCTTATGAACACTAATCTCAAGGTGGAAAGCATGATTATGAGATGACTACGATGGTAGGTCTTGTTCTGAGAAGGTGAGAAGATGAGGGATAGTGATATGCCCTACCATAGCTTGAAATTTTTTTGTATCCATATCCTCAGGGATGGATGATGAAGATAAAAATTTCTCTAATATTTCCCTATGTGTGGGGGATAGCCTCAATAGTTCCAAGATTGAGATCTGTGCGGGGGTCTTCTTAAGTTGATCTAGGAAACTGTACTTGCTAGGGATTGATGTTGGCAAAGTAGGTTGGGCCATAGGTTGAGATGGAACTCCTTGGATTTTGACTTTGCCACATCGTGTGGTGACTCTACATTTCGTACTAGGCCCTTTGATGGTGACAAAAGTGATGACACTATCACAGGAAACAACTACATTGTAATATACATGCTACATGTTTGTGTAATCCTTACCTTTTCCATTGTTGTTTCCTTTGTTTTGATCTGGCATAGGGTTCTTGTATATCTTAAGATCCTAGTTTCTAGCTGGTACCTCAACATATATGTCTTCATTCTCAATAAGATCTTGGATAAGATTTTTTAGCCTCATACATTTTGATGTTTTGTGTCCTTTGATTTTATGAAAGTCACAAAGATCTTTTTTGTTGTACCAGGGTGGTTTATCCTGTGGTTCTTGATAGTTTTCAAAATTGGGAAGCATTATCAAGTTTAACTCTACCAATTCTTCATGATGGTTTCAATAGGTTCTAACAACTGTGTGTATTTATGTTTCAGATAGTTGTTTTTGTTGGGGGTTCATCATTGTTGTGTTTCAGTGTTATTGACTTGATAATTTTGTGATGGTGTAGCTTGTTGTATGGTTGGTTGAGCATTATTTGATTTTTGTTTGGCCTAGGAGAACTTAAGACCACCTGAACATCTACCACACCATCATTCGTCATGTTCTTGTTCTTAGCCCAAATATGAGGCTTGTCATTTGAAATGGTTGATGGGAGATTGTCTTTGTGGGCTTAGGTATTTCCCTGTGAGATTAGAGCTCTCTTGATGTTAATGGATCTAGGGACAAGCTCATCATAGGTGGTAATGCACTGCATCTTCAAGTGAAAGGATAGATCTGGAATGACATTTGCTATAATAATCCCCACTTGTTGTTCATTGGGAATGGGCCACTTGCTCTTGCTAGCTCTTTGTCTCCATCGTTGCAAGAAATTGATGAAGGATTCTACTTTATTTTGTTTGAGAGTATACAACTCTTCTAAGCTCATGTCTATGTCAAGATTAAAGGAGAAGTGATCTTTGAATTTATCGATGATTTCTTGGAAGGTTTTAATACTTGGAGGCAATTGAGAGTACCCGTTGATGGTTGGGCTTGTCAAGCTTCATGGAAAGAGGTGCATCAAATAGGAATCATTGTAGGAGACCTCCATACACATGAATTTAAACTCTTTGATGTGGTCTACATGACTTCCTCTCCCTTTGTATTTATCGAATTTGGGGACTTCAAAATTGGGAGGGAATGGTACCATTGCGATGTTTCGGTCGAGTTGATATGGGAATAGGTCGAATGGATATGGGCATAGGTTTTGCTATGTATGAGGCCTCTTCAATTTTCCCGTCTGGATATCCTGCATTTCTTGTGTTAATGCCTTAAGTTGTGATGCTACATCATCTTGTGGATTTGGTGGAGGAATATATGTTGTGTATTGTGGGATGGCGGATGGATTGTACGTGGGATTTTTATATGATGGGGTGTTGTATAGTGTGTATGGTGGTGTAGGATATTGTGAAGGTGATTGTGGTGGAGGTGTATATGTGCCTAATGTGTTCATGTTGACGATGTTCTATTGAGGGTTCTAGTATAAAACCTATTGTTGTTGTGCGAGCAATTATGTTGAACTTATTGTTAGGCTTGTTGCTTTTGGTTGGCCAATAGGGCTGCTTGTCGTGCTGCTAGGGTTGCTTGTTGTTGTTTTTTTTTGTCATTGTGCTGCTAGGGTTGCTTGTTGTTGCTTGCTGTTGCTTGTTGTTGTTGTTGTTGTTGTTGGACAGCTTGCTAATAAGCCTGTTGTGCTTGCTGTAAAACTTAGGCATGTGCTTACAATGTAGGATCGATTGGTTGTTGTGGAATTTGTGATGGGTTTTAGGTGTTGATACTTTGAGTGGGTTATGAATTGTTGATGAGTGGTTAATGGTTTCCTTTGTTTAACGTTCCTTGCAAGATGGTGGATTGGGATGGTGGAATGTAAGATTGAGGTCTTGTTTGATTTTGCATGATGTGGGGGACCAATGGGAAAGATGATGATGGCGCCATTCAGTATTGTGATGGAAATGGAACATTCAGACCTTGTAATTGATTGAAAGGGTTTCCTTGATCAATGGGTAGGATCAATGGGTAAGGGATTCCCTTGTTGTATTTGAGGTGTTCCCAAGGTATTACCTTGGTTGATGGGATTCGTAACCAAGGTTTTGTTTTTTATTTAGGTTGATGATGGATTGGATGGATGTGTTTTGTTAGACCAATGGTATGGATGAACCAATGGGGTGGTTGGATAAACATGTCCATATTTGTGTTAAGGGTTTATTTTGCGTGAGAGTGTTAACATGCCCTTGTTGATCCATACTACCTTGTATGATGTTGGGCACACTTGTGGTACTTGTGGGGAAGGATGAGGATGGGTTCCCTCAATATGTTGAGGTTGTCAGGGATTCATGAAGTATAAGTGGTTTATGTTGATGTAGGGGGTGTTCAGGAATGAGAGGAGCACCAAACGTAGGTGTTCAAGTGGTATTTTGGGGCGGATTGGTGCTGAGGGTACCCACAAGTGTGTTGCTTGCCAAAGGTGGAGTCGATGGATGTGTGGATGAAGTCAAACCTTGTGCTAAAAATGATGGGGGGATTGAAGTTAGTTTCTCTATAGCTTGACGTTCTTTCTTATACTCGAGAATTTCTTCTTTGATAAGCTCAAATGGATTGTTAGTAACGTCTTCTATCTCATATGGTCCTTGATTTTGGGGTTGTTGTGAGGGGGTAGAATGACCTCGTGGATTGAATTCTTGAGGGTTGGTATCACTGATGATGGATGAGACTTTGGTTTTCTCCATGATTCTCTTGTGTTATGATCTTGTTGTTACCATAAATTGTGGGTCACCTATGGGAGAATTGTGTTGAGATTTGTAATGTTTAGACTCTCTAGTTGACTCAAATTTAGGTAAGAGGGACACTCTAAGCTATTTTGGAGCAATTATGTGAGTGGGAGATGAAAAGGTGAATGTTATGGGGAGTGATCTTTGTAAACGCTTAGGACAACACTTTTAACTATAAGTTTTATGTTTGGTGTTTGGATAAAGGATGTTAATGAACATGTGAATATTTAAGGTAGACTTGTGACCTTCAAGATAAACTAGTTCAAAGATGATAGCTAACTTAACTAAATGCATGGAAAATGATTCATTTCACATACAAAGTATCTAAGTTAGGGGATTGGTTGATAGATATCTAAGTCAAAAAGTGTTGGTGTGTTCAAAAGTTGGAAAAGTTTGATGAAGTAAAGGATGAAATATGATGATGGATGAAATGTTTGACCCCATGTTGACCTAGAGTGAACCTTTTTTTTCCAACACCAAGGTATTGAGAAACATGCTATACCTCTAAAGTGATCAAACCATATGAACTCAATGATTTAAACAAAAAGCACTTGTGAAATGTGTAGATTTGGTTCATCTATGAAAATGCACATAAAATGTCTCCTTATTGATCTATCTCAATTGCGGTGATTTCTTAAGATACGTCTCCAAATATACTTTGTACTATGATTTCTAAGTTTGAAATAACAAAATGTAGACCTTATCTTGGGGATTTTGATTTTGCAAGAGATCATTTAGAGAAGCACAAGATTATGAAAAAGAGGATACTTATTACAACGCACGAAGTGGAAATATGGGCCTTCTAGCCAGAACATTAGCGTTTCCCTCTTGTTCATCTAAGATGTTTGTTGCATTTCTCCACTGAGTTGGTGTTTCCATTGTTTCAAAAGTGAAGCTCCTCAAACTACTAATTATATCTATTTGTTCTCCTTTAATTAGTTCAAAGTTTGGTTGTATGATAGTGGGCGTATGGTTAGGTTGTTCAATTGGAGCGATTAGACACCAAATGGTCCTGTGGGGTTCAATTTGTTAATTTATCTTGCTTAAATGAGTTTCTTTTTACTACAAACACTTGTCTTGCTTAAGTTTCAAACTAAATGTCTATGTCAAAAACACCATTCATTTCACAAAGTCCAATTTGTGAAAAGGATGAAGTTAGGGGCATAGTTACCTAGGTTAACTTTGGAAAGTATGGATTGATACATAAGCCAAAATATTTAGAAGTTTCTAAGGATAGAAATCCTTAGGACAAGCATCAATATCAAGGTTTTTTCAAAGGGTAACCATACTTAGACCAAAGGGTTTGAAATTTTGAGAAAGATTGTTGATGTTTGTTTGTAATGTTTTGGAACCAAGGAAAGTATTTAACAGACTCACAAGCATGAAAAATCCTAGTTCAGATGTGTATTTCTTAGTAGGGTTACCATCATCCCCTTAGAGATGATTAATTCGTGAAGATGGAATGGACAAATAGGCTATGTCAAGGAAATGTACTGTCTTGACATGCCAAGCAAAGGAGTCCCTTACCCATTTGCTTTATTGCCTCAACAAAAAACTAAACATGGTAAGTAACTTATGGAAGTGGTGCACCTCCCATGCACTACTTCAAAATACACTTCAGAGGAAATGGTGAGCCACTAAAAAAAAGGTTCTTAATCTGAACTTTCAGGATAAATTAGTGTTATACATGCAGTGATTCAATCAATTCAGGGGCCTCCCAACCCTTATAAATATCAAAGGTTTTTAATGCTCCACAAGGATACTAAGGGAGAAATTCGTCGGTATAGGAAAACAACACTAACTGGTTAATGAATTTAGTCACAACCAATTATTTATATAGTAGACCAAAATGAAATCACTGCTTGGGTCGTTCCCTCTCACAAGTTGGGAGGTAGACCCTCTAAAGGTAACACATGTTTGAAGCATAAAATGATTTTCATCACCTAAGATTGCCAAAAGGCGCAAGGGGAGAGGATAGGTGCTTCCAAGAAGAAAATTATACTTGTGTGTTTCTCTTCACCCAAGATCCCACAAAGTGCAAGGGGGGAAGATGTGCAAAACAAGTATACACAAGCAAATCAGACACATGTTCATTTTAAAGAACCAAATGAAGTATGTAGATTGTTTTGTTCAATTTTAAACCAACATTGCAAAATGAGGATGTGCGGGTGTAAGAGAGGGGGACCGACCACATCAAGGCTCCAGGTCATAGAGAGCCAAGAGCGAAAGGCTGCCCTAACTTACCGGACACTAAAGGGATGTTTCGAATGAGGGACAAGAATGATGAGGACTATAAGGCCTTGCAACCACTCTTTAGACTTGAGATCTAAATTGGGGCTAGGTAAGCCGATTTTCAAGTTCAACACTATACCTCAGATAACTCTCTACCCGAGGACGGAAGTGTGGTTCTGGGATGACAACGCGGCGCACTGGAGTCTCTCAGGTGCGTTGGCGTCCGTACGACTAGAGGACCAAAAACACAGTATGAACTGCCAGAAAACAAGCTGAAGGCCTAACTAGTCACTTCTAAGGGAACAAAACAAAACTATGAAGTAGGAAAGATATAAACGAATGTGATAAAGTAAGTAAATGAAGGCTAAGATGACAAATATAATCTCACAAAGATGCTCATTCACCAGCTAGCTCCAAATGCACATCCACCTACACACAAGAAAGAGGGAAAATTGTTGGGGGCTGTATAGGGGTCTGCCTCAGTCAAACCCCCATTTTGGTGTTTCCAACTCCACGAATAGCCAAGATAGCAATGATAGAGAAATGTATGATAAAGAAGTAAAGAAAGAAAGTACATGAATTACACTACAAAATAGTATAAAGCTACTCAACCAAATCGTAAAGGAGAGGAGTGAAAACGTTACCACCTCCACCAAGAGCTCACTAGATAATGATGGAGAAAGAAGGCTTGAACAATCACCACAACCTCAACTGTGATGAAGGGAGGTGTTGAACAACCTCAAGCCCCTGTTGCAATGGTTTGTTCCACACTTGCTTTATGGATTTGATGGAGTTTTGTTGCTACTACTATGAAATGCCAAAGTGCTGCTTAGAGTGAAGAATGCAAAGAGAATGAAGTTGAAGTTCTTGAGAATGCCAAAAAGAGATTATGTAGAAGATAAAATGAATGAAGGAAGAGTGTTTTTGAAGGTGGGATGAGAGAAATTTCCATTTTTGGGGTCAGTTGGTTGAAGAGGGACCCCAATGGGAAGTGTAACGCCTCTGCCAGCTTCAAACACAGGAATCCATCAAGGACGTAAACACACCATGCAGATGTTTGTGCATCGCGTGGGTTTCCCCGACAAATATTCTTCTACCAATGCAAAAGACTAATTCCAAGTGGAATGAAGGTAGCGAGCTAATATGGAATTTGGCCTTCGGATTTGGTTTTCTAAGGTGAGGAAGTGTAAAAGGGGAATTTTCGTAAGGGGTGCAAATTCATGCCTATACATTTTCCCCCACTTTAGCAGGCACAAATACTGATGAGTGCTTCAGTAAAGTAGATCATAAAGGTAGTAGGGTTATAAATGTATACCTAAACTATCGAGGAAGTAGACCATGATTTGGTGAACTCGAGAGCATAGGACAAGTAAAGGACTTCATAGCCCTACAAAACTATAAAGTTGTAGATTGAAAGCGTCTTACAGGCTCGCAAACCTGCAAGGGGGTGACCCCCAAGATCTCTCACATGAAGGAAGTCCTAAGAAGTGAGTGCCTCACAGGCCCGAACACCTACAAGGAAGGTGCCCTCCAAGATCTCTCACATGGAGGAAACTGTGAAAGCGCCTTACAGACCTGCAAACCTGAAAGGAAGTGTCCCACAAGATCTCTCACATGGAAGAAGCTATGAAAGTTCCTTACAGACTCGTAGACCTACAAGGAAGGTGTCCTTCAAGATCTCTCACATGAAGGAAACCCCAAGAAAGCGCCCTACAGACCTGCAGACCTACAAGGAAGGTGTCCTCCAAGATCTATCACATGAAGGAAACCCCAAGAAAGCGCCCTACAAACCCAAAAACTTGCAAGGAAGGCATCCTCCAAGATCTCTGACATGAAGGAAACCTAAAGAAAGTGCCCTACAAACCCACAGACTTGTAGGGAAGGCGTCCTCCAAGATCTCTCATATGAAGGAAACCAAGAAAAGTACCCTATAGACCCCCAGATCTGTAGGGGAGCAGCCCAGAAGATCTCTCACATGGAGGAAGCTCATAAGAAGTGCCCTAAAGACCTATGGACCTATAGGGAGGTATCCCCAAATATCTCTCACATGGAAGAAACCCAAGGAAGGGGACTCCGCAAAGTCAGAAAGTGACTTCACAGGCACACCTGCAAAGCAACATGTTTACCCGCAGATAGAACATGTCCGAAAGCGGCCACACAGGTAGGTAAGTGGATAGTCACGTAGGTCGTCGATAGATTGGAAAGATTTAAAAGGGGTCCCTTGGGAATCTAGCGTGAAGAAAGGGGTCGACTCAAGGGACGTGTTGTTTGAAAGTACAAAAAGGACATTTTTTCTCAAATTGATTCGTCATCAAGGAATCCATTTGAAAGATGTTCACTTCATCAAGGAATTCGAAAGGAAGAAAATTCCCCCTCACAAGGGGAAGATCAAAGCTGCTCCCACCTCGAAGGAAAGGTTCTCAAGTTCTTTCTTTACGAATCCATGATGAAGGAAACACGTTCCATTAAGGGTCCTAGTCGTGAAAGTGGTTTTGAAAAAGAAGTTTGTGAAGATTCTTGAGAAAAGATTCGTTAACAACTAATGCATTTTCTGAAAATGGAAGTGTCATAGAAGTGGCATTGTCACACATGAGAGGGATAACTCAAGAAAGCAAGAGAGAAAGATAAGAAAAGAGCAAAAAAGGAATGAACAAAAACACAGGGCACAGGGGTGAGATGATATTTCAGGGTCACAATTGCTCATAAATATATATATATATATAAGTATAATAATAGTATATAAAATGAACTATCATCAACCCCCTACTATATCATACCATGTGAAGAATGCACGAGAAGACAAATTAAAAATGAAAAATTGGGTCAACATGGAAGGAAAACTTAAATGCCCCCAACGCTTTGCATCGTCCCCAATTTTGTCGAAAATCAATCACAAACATGGAAGACTGATGATACACATAGAAGAAGGTTTATGACACAAAACCACACTTGTATCCAAGCACCAAAAATGGTGGAGAGGGTCATCCAAGCACACATAGCACGATCATGGGGGAACAAATCACAACACACACATGTCTATTCTAAAGATAAAGAAGGGGCCTCCCCCTAACACTGATCGACCAAGAGGTTATCTGCTTCCCACTCTAGATCATCGTAGGGGGAAGGACAACGAGCCTACAATGGTGGAATGTTAAGAGGAGGAGCATTTGACCCTCCTGCAACAAGGGCTACTCCACTCGGCTCTTGTGGAGCTATGGTTAACGATTTCGGCGAAGATTGTTGACAAGGCTAGAACTTCATCTAGAGAGTTAAACATGCACTTTACAGGAGTTCCATGTTTCACCTCAACGGATGAAGAAAGCAGTGCTCAAGATTCACTGCTAGGCTTTGAGTGATTTGGAAGTGGTGATGAACTTAGGGGAAGCCAAGACTAGTTCCGTCACTAGGACAAAAGAAGTTAGCACGGGACCACCATTCGAGGGAGGTGGACTCCTCTTATGTCCTTCATTGCTAGATGGACCACTTTCCACCTTTTTCTCCATTGAGGGACATGAACTCCCCATAGATGAGGTGAGAGGTGTAGAGGAAGAGGAGGAAGAGAAAACCATAGTAGATACCACCAAAGTGTTCGACATATCCACGGGTTTTGGGAAAGGTGGGATATCTAGAAGGGACATCAACAAAGGTGGCTCTACCAAAGGAGCGATGAACACCTGCACTTTTTTAGGGTCAGGTGCATTCGTACTCATAGCAGAAGCTAGAGGTGATGCGAAGCTAGATTGAACAGAAGCAGAGGGGAGGAGAGAGGAGGATGTGGCAGGAGGCCCTAATTTAGGGGTGGTCATCTCATCTTCCTTCCTTTGTAAGGCGGCCTGCTCAACCGCGAGATCCTTTTGCCGGTGCTTGCACCTACACGCAATGCAGTTTCTACAACTCTTTGAGCTAGAGATCGAAGGTTGCGAAGGAAAAAAAGGCTCTTGCTCAGCCATGGGAGTGTCTGCAACTATTTCTAGTGAAGGACATGCTCCTGAATGGGAAAGGGAGGAGTAGGTTGAGAACTAGCAGGGGGAGTCAGCTCTAATGCCTCGGCAGTGGGCCTCTTCCCGTTTACTGCTTTGGGAGTAGAAGCGGTAGGAGGCCGTGGAGGTCGTGATAGAGCCCCCAAAATTCTTGATATTTTGAGCCCCTTTTGTGCTTGGTAGTAACATGTCACATGTTGCCCACAGGTAGGGTTTAGGGTTTTACCTGGGTAACTTTTCTCTTAATCGCTCCAAGTATAATTCTTGGGTGTTTTAATTTTCTATTGACTTGTTGGCCCAGTTGCTAGTGATATAAGTTATATTCTAAGCAATCGTTATGCGTTCCTTACTGACCCCTTTGCTTAGGTTATTCGGTCACTACCAGTTGCAAAGTGTTTTAATTTTTCCCAAAGTCGGGTTTTAATATTTTTCTCATAAGTGACTTAAGTCTAAATCATCGATCTCCAAGGGTAAACTCTCATCAGCCTAATCAAGGCCCTCTTTTATGACTACTTTGTTGTATGTGCAGATTTGAGAGTTACCAAATCATGATATTTAATTTGAGCGGCTCCCCACTCGCTCGCGCATCCCAAGTGATGGAAATTTAATTGCAGTGAGATCAACAAAATGTTGACACGTGTTTGATCAGGTATGTGGGCCCAGCTATTGTGTTACATTCCAAGGCTCAAGGTTTTAAGATCAACGATGACGGTTGAAAGACAAAAGATGATCACCATTGTTCCCCACCAGCTCACAGAGGTAAGATGTAGGCTCATTAAAAGCAACGAGGCCCACGAGAAGCTTCCATGCATGCTCTACTACTACTAGTAGGTGAAGCCCAAAAGTACATGAAGAAGGTCCAGCCGACATGTTTCTATTGGCTATTGGTCCAAGCTGGAACAACAATGTAAATTCAAATGTCATTGACTCAATCTGAGTCGTTTGAGAATGCCATCTCAACTAAAGATCGACGATGCACATTCAAAGCTACGAAGTATGCCTGTTGCAATAGTTTCACTTCGCCCGAGTGGGAAGTAATAACAGAGGTGACCCGTAAACTTATTCAAGTGCCTTCAAAATTTGTGTATACGATCAATTCTTACTAATTTGGGATTTGAAGACGTGTTAGGAGCGATACAAAGAATTGAAATAATTAATTTGTAGACTCTATCCCGACTGGCATTAGGGTTTATTGCAATTGAAAGCTGCAAGTATGACAAATGTAGTTTTATGCTTTTTCTTCAGTTTTCTGAATTTGGGCTTGCTTTCAATTCACTTTCAGAAGATTGTGTTTTATTGCTTTACTTTTATCACCTTGAATTAGGGTTAATTTTGTCTTTAAAAAGGTTGTAGCCCTATAAAATCATCTTGAATTAGCACTCGTCGTGAGTCATAAGTTTCAATTAGGAGGTTGGTAGTTAAAATTCTCCCCTTTAGAACCCTGGTATACATAAAATCGATGGCTCCCAAGGTAAAAATTGCCACTTCTTCAACCCAACCCAGAGCACTCTCCCATGATGTAATTGACTTGTTGCCCTCTTCTACAAATAAGAAACCAGAAGGAAGGGTCTTATTCCATGTCCCTGTTGTGAGAGAGGAGTGATGGACAAACAATGCTTCATAAAAGATGTCGAAGTACTCTATACTGGATGGAATTTTTTCCAACATTGGTTCAGGAACAGGAACCTTAGAGCTCCTCTCAATAATCCTTGGAGGTTAGACATGGGAAAGTTAATTGTCCCCAATGTGTACATGGATGTTGATCTTTTGAAGGATATCACCTCAAGGTATGACCCGGTTTCTAGGGTGGTTA
Source organism: Sequoia sempervirens (assembly GCA_007258455.2). Taxonomy (NCBI): domain Eukaryota; kingdom Viridiplantae; phylum Streptophyta; class Pinopsida; order Cupressales; family Cupressaceae; genus Sequoia; species Sequoia sempervirens. The sequence goes on from VDFB02000017.1 coordinate 249,310,339, forward strand.
GGAAATTTGATGGGGTAGATATGGTAAGGATAACCAGGAAGGAGATTGAAGATATTTTCGACTTGCATGAGTGGAGTCAAGATATGGTTCCCATGAATATGGATGATATTAGAAGAGAACACAATAATACCAAGGTGTTCATCAGGAAAATGATGTTTCCCTTACATACTGTCGTGACTGGTACTAGAAAACATAAGAGGCAGATCGAGATTGGTGAGAAGGAGCTTGAACCTTTCCCGATGAGCTATTTTGCTAGTTATTTCAGAAAGAGTGTCTATTCCTTGTGCCAGATCATCGGGTTTTCTCCACCCAACACATTGCAAAAAGAATACAGTTATTTGGCCACACATTTGCAACACCCAACATATAGCATAGTCTATGAATATGGTACTATCTGGCAGAGCATATTCACAAAGGTTTGGTTGAGTTGAAGGAAGGGAAACAATGGGTAAAGTTCTGGTGGTATTCACTATTAATGCACATGTTATTGCATAGAGGGTAGAAGGATTTTGAGAAGGATATAACTCTGAGGAGGAAAGAGGAAGGTGTCGATCTGCCTATTTAGTGTTGGACCCGAATTTTGGACAAAGATGATAAGAAATACAATTTTGTGATGTTTAAAAATGCTTTTTCATCAAGAATAATGAGGTCCCTGATATATGAACCACCAAGAATTCCCAAATAAATTCACGAGTTCTTAAGACCTGTGGAGATGAGGCCAGATTTGAACTTGAGTCATAATTGGGGAGACTTGATTTTATATCCTGACAAAACAATTTTTAGAGTATATGGCAACGGACTAGATCCATATGTCTTGCCAAGAGAAGTGCCTTTAAGGATAGGATTCCTTGAAATCATGAGGCAATTAGGAGCCTCACAAATAGTGCATCTACCTGATTCAACAAGGGTCATTCTTTCTAGAATGGACAACATTTTTTGATTATATTTTGGTGAAAGGGGCATGGAAAAAACTAGTACATCTTCTTGCACCTTATAAGTTTGAGACTATGCGCCTGAGGAATCATGATCCTAAGGGTTTTATTACCAAATTAAAAGCAGATAAGAAATTGGGTGGTTTTCTGCATATCTTTGATTACCCTAAAGATGTCATCAAGAATATTTTAGCTTTCAAGAACAAGATGAAAGGGAAGATAAATATCTTTCTTATAAGAAGATGGTAGAAGAAAAATGGAAGAAGGATCCCCAATATGATCCTCTACCAAACATACTTGATGAATTGGAAAAGTCATGCATGTTATGGACAATTTTGAAAATGTAGTTGGTATGTTGAGGGAACAACGTCAAGTCATAGACAAAAGAAAAGTAAGAATGGTTGAAGAAGATACTGCAATGACATTGGAAGAAAGGCCTATATACCAGCCACCCAAGTAATTAAGAATCTACTCTAGGAGAAAGAAAGCAGTGAATGAAGAACAAATCCTGCCAACCCCTATCACTTATGAATGGCCAAGGGTAGATTCTTCTGAGAGTGCACTGCCATCACCTCCAAGACAAGTTCCTTTACCTGTAATTGATCTTGATTCACCCCCTAGGAGTCTTATTCCTCCTGAGCATCCACCTCTAAAGAAGCAAAGAACTGAGGTAGAAGGAGTGGTCGAGTATTTTGATACGGATGAAGATGACATCTATATCAATCCTGAGGATATGCAACAATGAATGCCTCCCCTTGTAGGGGAAATCACCTCGAGTTCAAGATAAAGTAGTATTAGGTTGGGAAAGCTTGACATTAGTGGCCTAAATACTGCAGATGACCTGAGAATAGAAGCTTGTAAGGAGTTTATGGAAGATGATTCTTTTGTGGAGACTTTTGCATTCAAATATTTATGGTGGAAATCCAAAGCTGCAAAATATGCAGAGAAGGTGGCCACTGAAAGGAGTTTGCATCTAGAGTTACCTAAGAGCGTCATCCAAGCCAATGTGAGGAGTATTATGAAAAATGAATTTCAGAAAATTAGTGCCCAGGATGGTAGAGAACTTGTAAAGAAATGCAGTGTGCTACTGCTACCAGAATGGAACATTGCTGATGCTATTGTCTTAGATGCTATAAGGAGGGCTAAAAGGCCTCTGGTGCAGATAGAAGAGGAGTTAGAAATGGAACTTCGGGGATTTGCATTTAGTGAGTATTGGGATGCATTAGCAATTTTGTCATTGTCTTCTGGATCCAGGATACCAGTGCTTGCCAAGCCATCAAACTTCAGTGGACAAATACTCATCAAGAGGGTTGCTGATACCCAAACTTTGGAAGCACCTGATATGGCTGTTAATGTTGCCAGATTTACTAAAGCAACTGTTGAAACTCTTACCCTTGAAAGGGATCATTTTAAGAACAAGTATCGAGAGCTACTCAGTGAGTATGATAATAGTCAGCAAAGGGTAGCAATATTAGAAACTGAGTTAGCATTTTATAAACAAAGGGGAGTTATGTAGAGAGAACATTGCCAAGCTAGTTCAAGTCAGCCACATCCATCGTCTCCATTTGCATCCCCCCAACCTTCATCTCAAGGTCAAACTTTAGCAATGGTTCCATATAGTTTGGGATAAAGGTTACTTTTAGTAGAAGAATTGAGCAAATAAGATCCTATCTCATCTGGTGAATCTACAAGGGAGCAACTTCTTCTGCAAGTTGAGACATAGAAGAAGTTGTTAGAAGAGACTCAGGATACAATGTATGAAAATATATCAAATATTGTTCATACTGTCTTGAAGCATCTGAATGAGAAGGTTCAGGCCAAATTGAATAGTGTGCATGGAAATTACGCCCTGATGATGCAAGCAATAGGGTTGTCCCAAAGAGATAAAGAGTTGGCCATGCTAATCTTAAACAAGTGGATTCCAAGGGTTGAGAGGTTAAAGTTAATAGTAGTTGGAGCCAGTCAACTTGAGGATAAGTACCCTAGTGTGTGAGTTAAGAGAGAAAAAGTTTCAAGGATACATAGCCCCACTGGAGCAAAAGATAAGAGAATTAATAGCTCATTATGATTTAGCAGATTTGTCACCATTGCCAGATATTTTTCTCACTAATTATGAATTGAAACCATTGCAAATATGGAAAAGAGAGATGGATGAGGTTATTGACTCCCAGGTGAATGAAATTTGTAAGGAAGTTGATATTAATGTCTTTAATGACACTTTGGGAAGGTTGACGTTTATTGTCAATTTTCTGGAGGATTTTGACAAGGAATCCAACTCTGTAGTAACCAAGTATTCCCCTTATAGGAAGACATTAGATAAAATCATTGATTTCAACTGGCCCTCTGATGAAGAGTATGAAGAATGGGGAAGGGTATTGGTTGGCATATTTGGTCGGTAAAGTTGGATGTGAAACATATAATTGTCAAGTATTGTACAGGTCTGGCCTTCGAAGTTATAATGTATAAAATATATGTTTCACAGGAAAATATTAGTTGTTGATGATGTGGAATGCTGACTGAGATGAAAATTCACTTTTGGTCTACATCATTTTTTCATCTTGCTCAATGAAGTGGACGTGCTATAACGAAGAAGATTATTCTTTTTGACATGTGTTTTTTGGAAGGAAAAGTTTCTCCTTACAACAAATGTAAATAATCTTTATCTTATGTGTATTCCCTCCATTTTGAGGAATGAAAATATAAATGAATTAGGGAATATGCCTTATAGCAGTCCAATTAGAATGTGACATGTGTACATCTGACCTGAAGCTTGTTTCTCTCCCTTATTCTATAAAAGGGAATTCAGGGCCATTTGTGCAGGTCTTTTGTTGAATTTTGGAACTGAATTATGAAAATTAAGAACACAGAGCAAATATGCTAAGTCTTTGTCTAATGCTTTGAGTCTAGATAACAAATTTTGTCAAATGTATGGTTCTTGAGCACATTTGAATGATAATGGAGATTTTCCAAGTCTATAGTCTCTCCATTTTGGTTTTGTATTTGAATTATTAATGAAAATACTGATCAAAGATCATTTCATTAATTGTCATCGTTTCATACTTTGATATATGTTTTGGTTTTAGCTCTGATTCATAGAATGAGTTAAAATTCTTGAATCAAACCATGAATTCATGTGCAAGGTCATTGGATCTAATAAGTAGTCTTTAGAATTTGGTTACAGATTTGTGAATTGCAAAGTGGTATCGCTTAGATCGTGGGTGTTTAGAATTAAATATACCTTATATTTCAATTTGCTTAGACTCCTAGCCCATAGATAATGGCATTGATCATAACCCCTTTAAGTCTTTCTCATGGTTCTAGTTACTTGACTTGAGAACAATCTTTTAAATAATCATTGATCTATCTTTAAATTGTTGTAGTTTGTGTTGTTTTATATTCTCGGCTTAGGATGCAAAATTCATTCAAGGAATTGCCAACTTCTTGAGTAATTTCATCTTATTAGTCATTGGTGAGAATATATCTACTTAAATTTGCAATGTATATGTGAATTGTCTAAAATAGTTGTATAATGTACATTGTGGGACCATCCTCCTGGGTTTTGCAGAGCTTGAAGTGCAAGAGATAAAGAAATTGGTGCTATATCTCATTTGTTGGCCACTTGTCTTCCAAGTATTCAAAAATTGAGTTTGGAAAACCCATAGGTAGCTGTTAAGACTTGATTGGTTTGTTGAAAAAAATCAATAGGTTGAGACATAGAAGACTCCCTGTGGGGGCCTTTCTTCCTGCTATACCGAAGGAGCCTAGGCTCTGTGGGTAGGACAAGAAGCTCAAATGCAGGACGCTTGGACTTCTGCCAAGCGGGCACCACAAAATTTGATGGCACCACAGTAGGGCGAGAAGGAGTCTCAGATTGAACAATGGAAGAGGAAGAAGGAGGATCTCAGGACCACTTCTCTTCTTCCCTTCTGTGTGCCTTAGCGACATCACTATTAGCTTTTAAGCAAGCCCTGTGTGAAATAACATAAGGTGATAGAGGGTATCTCACTTTCCCTTAAACGTTCTTTCTTATAATTTTGATGTGTTTGATACAAGAGGTCCTTCCTAGGCGGGAGAGGACCAATGGGCGTAGGCCAAGAGTAATCCAAGGAGTAACTATCATGGGCAACTGGTGGTTTATAACTAGTGTCATGAATTACATGCACACAACCCTCATGGATAAATTTTAAACATTTATGCACAACCGAGGGAACTGCATTCATAGCTACTAACCAAGGGATACCCAAATTCACTATAAAGAGTTTAGATCCAAGGATTATGTCGAACAAAAGCTTCATGGATTTAGGTCCAACAAAAATTGACAAGATGATACTACTTAGAGGAGGTACGAAAAGTCCATAATGCATGCAAATGGTGTTCATAGGTGCATCGTACCCATCTTTGTGCAAAATATTGATTAACATGATCTCCTCAGTTATAATGTTCACTTGAGATGTTGGATCAATGAGAACACCTGCTACGATGTTTCCATTGATTCATGTAGGTATGTAGAGAGGAGATGGTTCCCTATTAAAACCAATTGGCAGATCTTGCGAGGTGAAGGTTATGCCAGTACCACCACTCACAGGCTACACAGAGTGGATAGGTTGATACAAGAAAGAGGCCATCACATGCAATAAATGACACTCTCACAGGGCCCCCCAAAGGTTGCAAGATAGGATAGTGACCCAATTAAGGTTTCGTTACGCAACACTTTCAAAACCTTCCAACTACACCTACTAGGGGTTTTAGGTTGGGTTGTAAGGCGAAGACCTCACAACACTCACACCTACAACACTCCTAGAATATGAGGGAAGGAGCTTTCAGTATCACAAAATAGAACCAAAATGGTTCACGTCGGGTTCACCAAAAATGTAAGAGAGGGGGACCGACCACGTCAAGGCCCCAGGTCATGGAGAGCCAAGAGCGGAAGGCTTCCCTAACTTACCTCACTCTCAAGGGATGTTTCAAATGAGGGATGAGAATGATGAGGACTATAAGGCCCTACAACCACTCTTCAGACCCAAAATCTAAACTGGGGCTAGGTGAGTCAGTTTTTGGGTTCAATATTGTACCTTAGATAACTCTCTACCCGAGGACGGAAGCGCGGTTCTCTCAGGTACGCTAGATTCTATACGACCAGAGGACCAAAAACATAGTATGAACCACCATAAAATAAGTTGACGACCTAGCTAGTCACTTCTAAGGGAACAAAACAGAACTATGAAGTAGGAAAGACACAAACAAATGTGATAAAGTAAGTATATGAAGGCTAAGGTGACAACGATAATCTCACAAAGATGCTCATTTGCTAGCTAGCTCCAAATGCATGTCCATCTACATAAGAGAAAAAATTGTTGGAGGCTATATAGGGGTCTACCTCAGTCAGACTCCCGTTTTGGTGTTTCCACCTCCACGGATAACCAAGATAGCAACGATAGAGATATGTATGATAAAGAACTAAAGAAAGAAAGTACATGAATAACACTACAAAATAGTATAAAGCTACTCAACTAAATCATAAAGGAGAGGAGTGAAAACGTTACCACCTCCACCAAGATCTCACTAGCCAATGATGGAGAAAGAAGGATTGAACAATCACCACAACCTCAACTATGATGAAGGGAGGTGTTGCACAACCTCAAGCCCCTGTTGCAATGGATTATTCCACACTTGATTTATGGAGTTGATGGAGTGTTTTTGATGCTGCTATGAAGTGCCAAAGTGCTACTTAGAGTGAAGAATGCAAAGAGAATGAAGTTGAAGTGCTTGAGAATCCCAAAAAGAGATTGTGTAGAAGATGAAATGAATGAAGGAAGAGTGTTTTTGAAGGTGGGATGAGAGAAATTTCGATTTTCGGGGTTGGTTGGTTGAAGAGGGACGTTACAAACCAACCCCAATGGGAAGTGTAATTCCTTTGCCAACTTTAGGCATAGGAATCCATCAGGGATGTAAGCGTGCTGAATGGACATTTGTGCGTTGTGCGGGTGTCCCCAACAAATATTCTTCTACCGACGCAAAAGATGAATTCCAAGTGGAACGAAGGCAACATGTTGATGTGGAATTGCGCCTTTGGATTTGGTTTTCTGAGGTGAGGAAGTGTAAAAGGGGAATTTGCGTAAGGGGTGCAAATTTGCGCCTATACAAAGGGTTTAGTTTTAACCAATCTGAATGCTCATTTTAAACCCAAAGGAAATCTAGTTGGTCCTAAAACATGAAATAAATCATCATAAATGGGTTATAATTGCCCCATAAGTGTCGAAACACTTGTTTACAATTATAATCAAATGACAATATGCTGCATCACTTCAAATTTTCTTGTCCAAACCTGCAAAACCAATTATCCTTAAAAACAAAAATGAGAAGTTAGTGACATGTTACCAATCATATGAAATCAAAAAATTAAAACACATGTCAAAATTCAAGTTCAATTTTGTTTACCAATAAATAGCAACATTGAAATCAATTGCATTGTTGTATTTTCATTAGATGTGTCGCTATATTGAAAGTGTGGCATTGTATTGGAAAATCGGATGCATCACTCTGTAATAAATAGTGACATCAATAGTGTCGCCAAATCAAATGTGTCGCTAAATTAAAATTCATGTTGCGATTAAAAATGAATCTAGCATTGGTATTTTAATGAAGTGGTGATAAAATTTAATAGAGTGTCGCCAAATTAAACATGTGTCGCTATTTTCAAGATCAAGTGTGTTGCTGTATAGTGATGCATCCAAGGTGTGTCGTTGATTTTTCTCAAAGTGCATCACTTCAAACCTACAAACATAAGGAAAATGAAAAATATAAAGATAAATTTGTTAGATTGATTAGTTCATGCCCTCCTTCTAGCACCAAAATGTGACTGATGACGTAGTATGGGTTAACTACACTTGATCCTTAAGGATTTGAAGCGTATTTAAGCCACTAAGCATCAATCCAATAAGATCATTCAATGTAAACAAAGACAAAGAAGCCATTAAACTAACATATTAAAACACGAAAACTTAACAAACATCTACTCTAAGACATTGAAACTTATCTTATTGGGGGAATGGTGTCACATTGATGTGGAATGACAACCCTTTCCTAATCTCTTGGATAATGAACTTGTTTCAATCTGTTTTATTGAGGAAAATTGATGAAACTGATGAAAGATGTCTTGTAAAACATGATGAAAGCTATTTTAACATGATAAATGCTATGATAATCGACGTGAGTGTATACAAAACTACTCTAAATGTATGTAAGATTTGAAAGATTAGAACCCTAATTTCAAAATATGCTAAATGAATGCACCTAAGTTACCATGGAAGCAATAATGGAAGCTAAGCTAAAAATGCATGTAAAATAACCTAAAATGCTTTTAAAACATAAAATGTGAGTGCAAATGGATGTGATTTTCAATAACATAAGTTTTCTCTGAAAAGGTGGATCCCTATTCAATAGATGCAAGCTCTATTTGTAGAATAGTCAAAATAAAACTGATGGTCAAGATCGGAAGAATCAATCAATGATCAGAATGGAAGGAAAATGGAGGCATGGATAATGGATTCCCATCAAGGGTTGAGAATGCAAGTTGATATTTAATCAAGGGCTCACAATCATCCAAACAAACACACTTTCAAAACTTGCACAAGAAGTTTGTTGAAAGTTTGTTACAAGGAAGAACATTCCTTTTTTCAAATGAGTGAAGAGGGAAAGAATATTCCATGGGAATATTCACTTTTTGGAGGAAAATTAGAATTTAGTTAATTAAAACCAAATTTAATTTGCAAAGGGGAAAGAATATTCTCTTTTTGAGGAATGTGCAAAGGATGAATATTCTCAAGGAATATTCTCTTGCAAGTGGTATGATTAGATTTAATTGATAATTTGATAATTAAACAAAGTGTCAATTATGCAAATTAGAGGAATTAAATGATATTCATTAAATAAATGATTTAATGAAAAGGGGGATGTGATATGATATTTAATTAAATAGCTTCAGGTTTATTTAATTAAATAAGAGGACTTAGGGATAAAATAAAATAATTTGATTTATCCAATTTAACAAGACGAAAGGTTAGCAAAAGAGGGGGTGAATTAACCTAATTAGGTCAATTAGATTAATAGATGAAAATGAGGCAATTAATTAAATAGATAGGCTAATTTAATCAAACAAGTGAAAAGAGGATGGGTTTAAGGATGAAATGGTGTTAGTATATCAAATTCGAGTGTGTGATATCATTCAAGACATTTTTAAGTGTCTACAAATACCATAATGTGAGGTGCCTTGAATATATCTCAAAATTTGTTTAGAAGCTTTCCAATGACTCTCATATGGATCATGTGAGAATCAAGAGACAAGACCAACCAAAAATGAAAGATCAAGGCATGAATGTGTCAAGTACAAAAGACTGCCAACCAATTGCTTATATAATGTAGCATCTACTGAAGGAGTAGTACAAGTGGAAGACAATACAAAATCTAACTAGAATGGTGTGGGGGTAGGCTTGCAATCAAACATGCAAAATATCTGAAACATTTCAAGAGCATACTTCTACTGAAATATGGAAATCCCATCTAAAGAATGAATAACTTGTAAACCAAGAAAGTAGTGTAGAAGACTAAAAGTTGTCATCTCAAACTGCTCCATCAAAACTTGTTGAACAATTTGGATCATGGAGGATGAAACACCTATAAGGATCAAATCATCCTCATATAGCACAAGGATCAAAATATTACCCTCCTATCTTTGAGTATACACTGTGAGATCAGAATGACATTGTGTGAAGCTAGAGAAAGGAATCTCATACCAAGCTTGAGGTGCCTGTTTGAGACCATAGAGTGAATAAAAAAGTTTGTAAACCAACGAAGAGTCCTCAAAAAAACCATGTGGTTGCTTCATATAAATCTCCTTATGAAGATCACTATGAAGGAAGGCACTCTTTACATCCATCTGAAATATTGACTAGCCCTATGAAGCTGCAAGGGAAAGTACGGGCGAATAGAATTCATCTTTGTAATAGAGGAAAAGGTCTTAGAATAATCAATGACTTTGACCTAAGGGAAACCCTTTGCAACAAGATGAGCCTTATACTTATCAATAAACCATTTGCAACATATTTGGTACAATACACCCACTTGCACCGAACCAACTTTCTTCCCTTAGGAAGAGGAACTAAATCCCAAGTACGATTCTTCATTAGAGAAGAATACTCATCTGCCATAACACTATCTCACTCAAGAATACCAACCAACTTTGAAAACTTTTGAGGATCATCTGAAATGGTATGACTCAAAAGACTAACACCTAATGTTTTTGCACATGTGTGAAGGTAGTCTAAAGGATCACCTGCTAAAGGTCCAACTACATCAATAGTATTGTAGGACCGCTTGGGTAAAGGATGAATATCTGGAGGTGGTGGAATAGATGGAGCATCATCCTCATCCTCAAGATATGAGGAGTGTATAGTAGGAGATGAGGGAGAAGTTGGGGATGGAGAATCCATTAGAGGAAAGCGCTCATCAAATATCTCGTCGAAATAAGACCTCTCTGGAATCAAGATTAAAAACCTATATGCTTTAACATCCTCACTGTATCCAACAAATATGAGTGATCGAATCTTCCTCTCCATGGATTTCCATTGAGCTATAGGAATGAATGCCCAAGCCTCACTACCAAAGACTTTGAATTAATATACATCAGGCTTGACATGGGACCAAGCCTCCTCAAGAGTCATATGTCACAATGCCTTGCAAAGCATACAACTCTAAATATAATTGGCACGATTAACTACCTCAACCCAAAACAAAGAATGCATATCTCGTGATTGAATCATATAGTTGGCTATCTCCTGTAAAGTTTTGTTCTTTCACTCAACAAAACCATTCTGCTGAGGGGTGTATGGAACTATAAGTTGTTCTTGCAAACCATGCTTAGTGCAAAAGTCCCTGAAAGTCTGATTAACATAATCCCCCCATTATTAGTGCATATTTGTCTAATAGAAAGACCAGATTGCTTCTCCACAAATACCTTAAAGATCCTAACAAAATAAAAGGAATCACTCTTGTACTTAAGAAAGTACACCCATGTACACCTAGAGAAGTCATCAATAAATGTGAGCACATATTTGGCCCCTAAAAAAGAAGTTAGAAATGACATAACGTCACTATGAACCAACTCCAAAGGTGACTTGGCATGTGTATTTCTACCTGTGGGAAAAGAATCCTAGTGATGTTTTCCAAGAACACATCCTCGACAAACACCATTAGTATAGGAAATCTTTGGGAGCCCGAACACTAATGCCTATGTACTCATCTGCTAGAGATATTTATAATTGACATGACCAAAAAGTTCATGCCACAACATGTTCACAATGTCTAAATGTGCTATGAAGGATGAACCTGAACCAACTGAACTCTCAAAACCACAAAATCAATATAAATGAGAAGAAGTATCAACACTCCCAGTAGCCACAATAATATTAGGATCATGAAGGTCACAAATAACTACATCATGTGGGGTAAACTCGACTATCAGGTATTGGTACTAGATTGAAAAATCTAATACATTGAATGAAGGTTGGTGAAGATATGAGGAACTACAAGTACCTCATGAAGAAAACCACCCTCAAGTGTGATAGTTTCTAACCCCAAAACTAAAAGCTATGTAAAATCCCCAACTAGAAAATATGAGTAGTACTGCAATCTGAAATGGATGAGAGACACACAATTTCCAAGATGTTTAAATTAATGTAGGCATTGTTTAGTATAGGTTTCACTTTCAGAAAACTAGAATAATAAGGCTTTGGAATGCATAATTTGGTCAATTATAAGCTTAATTAAGTCCAATTTATTAAGGGGATGCAAACATAGTGTGAAAATGTAAAGGTGTACATTTTTCTAGACTACATTTAGCCCCCACTTTAGTGAGAGTATGAGACCACTCTCAAACTCACACTAAAGTAGACAAATAATTCAAGAGAGGTCTAATTGTACAATTGTTAGAAAGATAGGATGACAAGGATCAAAGAGTATGATCAAGCCCCTAGGATCAAAGATCCCGTGACAAACCAACAAAGGCACAAAGAGACATATGTATGCAACAACGACACAATATACAAAATCATATAATGTCAAAATTAATGCAAAGATGAAGAAAGGGGGTGGATCAAGCTTCAATTATTTTTCTAAAAGGTATGGATCAAGCCTAGGCTATTTGTCCAAGAAATACACACACCATGGTCTAGTGTAGTTTGATATACACTAGGTGTGTACCCATACAAAGGTGGTAGATGGGAAAGCCATGACAGGTCCACAGGCTCCCATATGTCAACCATACAAAAAGTTATACTCCCTGATAACTTTGATAAGGTGCCACACAAGATGGTCATAGGCTTCACAAGGCTATCAAGCTACCTTATGCTAGACATTTATGAAATAAAGGTACCACTAGCAAGCAAGCTGTATTATGCTTGGTGGCCAAGATTTAGTTCAGGATAGTCAAAGGGGTTTTACTTAGTTCATGAGAGGTCTCACTATAGGGAACATCACACTTGATATCGCCATCAAGAGAGGACTAGTCGAGAGATAAAATATTCACACCTTAGGGAATGCAAGCCATAGCATTACCACTAAGAGGAATGCCATATTCCAAGAAAGGTCACACTCTTGAAGGACATCAATACCAATGTCACTACCAAGAAGACACATCACATGAAAGAAGATGACCACAACTTGAACAAGGTCATGTCATTAACTAAGCAATAAGCGGGAGGCATAATGCCCCCCACTTTAAAGAAATTGCTAAACACAATGTTGTGAGGAATTACTTTAAAGTAGAAGATGCCAATACATGAGAGTTTATTTGGAAAGTCCTATGCCAAACATATGTTTCCCAATAGAGCTATGTCATGGAAAGGATATTTCCCCCCACATGCAATCCTAAGATAACACACAAAGGATCTATGGATTTGGGGTCAACATATGTCTTTGCTACAATGATATAATAGATCTTGGAACTGTCATCATTCCCCAAATACCTCGTGGAAAAACAAGCACAAAAGAAGAATGGTACATAGAGAGAGAAGACAAAAAATCCTTATGGGGAAACATTGAGGAGACCTAAATGTCTTAATGCTTTGCATCATCTCCAAAAGGAAAACAAAAGACAAGAACAATGTTTACAATAGAGTGACAAGGGTCATCCAAAGTAGGCTTACAAACATAAAGACATGCCAATCAACATAGTACGGGGGATCACATTATGCACATGCAATCACATAAAGAACATGAAAAGACAAAGCTAGTATGACACATGCAAGACAACCTAAAGCAAGTCATCTGCATTCCAATCTTGTTCATCATATATGGAAGGCAGATGACTAGCCAAAGGGGCATCAAGGAGTGTCATATTAGGACAATCACCGGGTTCAACACATGGTGAGTCACTCGTGTTATGAGAATCATCACGGTTATTGTCATTTAAGCTCATGGAAGAGGAAAATAATAAATTTAGCTCATTATGCACTTCCTCATCTATTTTAGCAATCATCATTATCATCGTCCAAGTTTATCATAGGAGGATGTCTAATGATAATGTCCATAAAGGTTTCATGTTGCCGTTGTGGTGAAGGTAGAGAATAATCATGCTTTGTTAGAGTTAAATTTTGGTCTTGGTTTGCTAGTTTGTTTATTTATTTTAACTTACAAGTAATAGCACATCTACGCATACACTCTTTAGAATTTTGGTTTCTTTTTGCACAATTTTCAAGTTTTAATGGTGTGGGAGCGGGTTTATCAACCATAGATTTATTTTCTTCCTGCAAGGGAGGAACAAAAGGAACCATCAAGGGTTGGTCAACCACTTTCTCTTTAGGTTTATAAACTTGTTTTATCTTACGAGGCACACTAACAATTGTATGGTTATCTCTTGATCTCTTATGGGAAATAGGTGGAGGATTTCTCATGGATTCATCTTGGTTACTTGGAAGGGATTTTGGTTCAATCATGGTTTCATCAATGATAGGAGGCTCAATCATGGGTTGAGGGATATTGCTAAGAGATAATTCTACTATGTGATTTTCCTTGAACTTGTGGTAAGATTTGAAAAAGAAGTCCTCAAGATGTTTAATAGGTTCCATGGGTTCAAGACAAAAGAAATCCAATGAGAAGACAAAGGATTAAAACTGTTATGATGCATAGTGAAAATTTCATTACCAAATGGAAATTTTAAGCATTTATGCACTACCGATGGGATGAAATCCATGGAGCGTAGCCATGGATAGCCTAGCTTCACACAAAATTGGTCCAATGATGGGATGATGGAGAATGAGACATCTAATTGTTTCGGTCCACATTTTAAGAGGAGATTGATTGAACCTATCACAGGGCAAGCAAAACCATTATGTGTTTTGATCCTAGCTTTCGATTGTTCATAAGAGTCTTGATAAAGTTCATGCACAAAAAAGAATTCCTTGGTGATCACATTCTCTACACACACGAGATCAATTAATATCCCATTAGTAGGCTTGTCACTGATTCTTTCAGCTATGTAAAGAGGACCATCAGATGCATGTTTAATTATGTAATTTTGTGAGAAAGCAATGTCAAGAGACATTTTGGTTTGGCCCTTGCGAGGTTGAATTTCAATGAGGTTACCCACATTTTCTATGTTCCCATAATCACTCATGTTATCATTAATCATTTTTTGCATATTGTCAACATTTATCACATCATTCTTGGTGTCACTAACTTTAACAAATGAGATGTTATGGTTTGGCATCAGATTGGTAAAGATTTGCAAATTTTGGTTGGTTGGGGAAACAAACTTATTTCCTTGATCATTAACACCACCAATTTGGATGTGATTAGAACCAACGAGGTCTCGCACAATGTTTTTAAGACACATAAATCGTTTTGTATCGTGTCCATTTTGTTGGTGATAATGGAAAAAGGAATTTGAATTATGGTTCAGAGGTAAAGGCTTAGTGGTATCAGGGGTTCTAATTGGAGGTAAGGTAATTAGGTTCTTACCCAAGAGTTGCAACATGATAGAATGGAGGGTATTGGGTAATAGAGTAAATTGCCTATTCTTGTCCCTGAATTGATATGGATTTGTTGTTTTTATAATAGCCACTTGAGACTCAACATGTTGATTTGTTTGAGGCAGATTAATTTGTATAAAGACCTTATTTTGTTTCTTTAATGGTTGGAAATTATTATGAGGCACAAATTCAGATTTCTTAGGACGGTTGGAGGAATTTTTTTGCTTCACAATGATTAACCGAATTCTGATAGTCATAGAGAGTCATGCATAAGTGAGTGAAGGAAGGTAATCTAATCATCCCAAGCTTATCTTGAATATTGGTTTGGAAGTTTTCAATGAAAATTCTTTGAAGATCAGCATCAAGAATCTTAATGTTGATTTATGAGTAGAGCAATTGATAACATGCTATGAAATCAACGACCTTTTCATCTTTGTTTTGTTTACATTGCTTTAAATCTGATAAGGCCATTTTGGGACCAATGTGCACTCATAAATGGTTAAGGAAGGCCTCAAAAATCTCATTAAATGAAAAAATTAAATTATTTGGTAAAGAGTAAAACCATTCCAAGGTCGTGTCTTTCAAGGATCGAGGAAAAAGCTTAGCCAAGAGCTTGTCTTCAAAAATGAAGTCACTACATAAGGTTATGTATGCTGAGACATGGTTACTAGGGTATCCTTTACCATTATATTTCTCAAATCTAGAAATCTCTATGTCTCATGGAATTTTTTCTCCCAATATCTCCAATGCTAATGGGTTTCATTTGACATATTGTGAAGGTTAGCCATTTTGATTTTGGTTTAATGTGGAAATTTGTTGTTGGAGAAATGAAACATTTTACAAAAGTTGGTTGAGGATATAATCATTGGCTGTATTTTGGGATGGAGGTGAATATGGTGGAGGTGTATATGTGTTGGGAGGACAAGTGAATTGCAAGTTTGTGAGAGGTGATGGGTTAAGAGATATGATGTGTGAATTCACAAAGCTAGGACATACCCAAAGTTGGATTGGCGTTGCTAGTTGGTTTTCTTGTTGTCGTAACAATTGAATGAGTATATGTAGGAATAGGAGCCATAGTTGTAGGGGGGGAATTTGATTACCACCTTGACTTTGAGTGTATCCCAAAGTTTGAGCACAACTAGCCACTGTAGGAACATGATCATCAATAATATGAGCTAGGATATGCATAATTTCTATTCCCAATTCATTATCAAACATTCTTCTCATGTTATCTATGATAGGGACTATAGTACAAGCAATATATTCATCACTCACAAATTTTTGAAGCTTTTCTAAGGATTTATCCATTTTTTGCAAGTTTTCTTGAGGAGCATGAGCAACAATGGTTTCAACATCAATGGGATTGGAGGTCATGGATTTTTTTTATTTTAGGTATGGATTCCAACATGGGTTGAATAGTGTCAACGCTCTGAGTGATAGAGTTAGAAAACCTAAGATTCACAGTGGATGTACTGACACGAGATGCCATGAGTGTCGAACTATATCTTATTGAAGTATTAGCAATAGGAAACTAGGTCGTAATACTCATACAAGTTTCACCAAGCCAAAAGTGTACCCCAAAATGGATAAAAATCACTAAACAAATGTATCAAGCACCCAAAAATAGGACACATAATACAAGTATGTAAAGAGATATTGCAAAAAAAAAAGATAATTTATTGATTTTAAAAATGCAAGAACTTGAAAATGATATCTTTTGAATGCAAATTTTATTTTGAACAATGCACTTGTTTTGACCAATTGACTTGAATGCAAACAACTAAAAAAAACTACAATTTGAGAAACAAAAATTAAGATCTGCAAACAACAAGATATAAAGCAAACAGAGACAAATTGATGCCCAAAAATTTGGAAATTGATCTATACAAGGACAGATTCGCCCTAGGAGAAATGGGTCTTTGCATAAGGGTTTGAAAAATTAAAATATGAGTTTCTGAGTTGATGTTTAAGGTCTTTGGTTCAAGTTGCAAACAGATGCTTTCAATTACAATTTTCCAAATTTTTATGATTAGATGCAAATGCAATTTGATGGCAAACAACAAGCAAAATGACAAATTTTTAGATGCAATATTTTTTTGAATTTTTGATATAAGTGACTGAAAGACACTAATATGTAGACTATTATGCAAAATGAATGCAATGTGTATGCAATATTTTTGTATTTTTATCATTTTAAAGGATGTAAAATGCACTTTTGAATGATGCAAGATGTAATTTTGAAACCCTAAATGAGATGCAAAACTAACTAATACAAATCCTAGATCTAGGGTTTGAAGGACTTCCAAATCAAAATTATGATGTACAATGTCCGGTTCACCAAAAGTAAATGAAGGAAAAAGGGGGGGAAAGGAGGTGTGATGAGAGATAAAAAATGGAATGAAAAATGATCTAACACACTCCCAATTTTCGTAATTTCATTAGAAAAAGAGATCTCCCAAGGATAGGATTGGCTTTCAACCTTGAGGTGAGTCAATCCTATTAGGAAGGTCTATTGTTTTCTTATGACAAAAATGACTAATTTTTTGTTTTGGGAGATAAATTTAAATGAATTAACAAACTCAAATGTATGACCTAATAATTGAAATGTAGAATATTATGATAGCAAAAATAGAAATAGTAAGTTACAGGAAAATTTGAGAAGGGCATAATGATATGTACCTGGCACCAAAAGTGGATTTTGAACAATACTGAAGGACAAATTCACCCTAGGGTGAATGGGTTTCTGTACAAGGGTCCAAAATTTGATTTTTCAATCCTCAGATCTTGGATCTAAGCTTCTGATTTCTCTAAGTTTGAGTGTTGGAAAGCCGAAAATAAAATTTGTAGATGAGTTTTTGTAGCTTGACAACAATGATGATAACTTTGATAAATTTGCAAAATTGCTCTTTTGATTGATTTTCAATCCTTCTTCACCTATAAATCCGCACATACAAAGAGAGAAGAAATATGTTTGTTTTTGTGTGAATAGGGGTTTGCCTTGGTCAAAACTCAGTTTGGTAATTAAACCTTGATAATAAAAGAATGACAATTGATAGATGAAAGGAATTGATGAATGAACAATGCTATGTCACAACTCACCAAACCCTTAATGGATTCCCTTAGAGGACTAAAGTATAACACATCACTCCAAGGAGCTTGATCTTGCATGAATTGGCTTGAATGATTGATTGAATTGATGCTTGAATGCTTGAAACCTACATCACAATGTTAGCTCCAAAACACACATGAACTTTGACATGATGATTTGATCTTGATTGTTGTTGTATATGATTTATAAATTTTCTCTTCAATGCTCTTGACAATAATATTTTCTCATATAAAATTTGGATTATGCGTGTTCTAATGCTTAGATTTGAATTGATAAAATAACTATGTATTTATAGGTATTTATCTAATTTCCCAAAAAATAGATTCAGCAAGCCAACATTTGAAACTTGAATTTGAATCATTAAAATTCCACCAAAAACATATTAAAAATTAGGTATTGGTACTTAAAGGGGACCCAGTTGCCCTTGGGCAAATGGGTCCTAGGACCTAAATCCAGGACACACAATTTTCAAGGTGTTTAAATTAATGTAGGAATTTGTTTAATATAGGTTTCCCTTTTGGAAAATGAGAATAATAAGGCTTTGGAATACATAATTTGATCAATTAGAAGCTTAAGTAAGTCCAATTAATTAAGGGTATGCAAACATAGAGTGAAAATGTAAAGGTGTACATTTTTCTACACTACAGTGAGTTGGGTGTTGTCATTGATGTCAACCCCTTATATGAAGAGAGTGTTAGAATTTTGATGGTGTTGATGATGCCTAGAGTTGTTGGTGTTGATGTCAACACATTGCTGGTGTTGTCATTGATGTTTTACTTTAGTATAGTTGTAGAGGTTGTTGAACTGACTTGTGTTGGGGGATATTGTTGATATTGGAGAGAATTTCACTATTTTGTGGTGTTGTCATCAATATTTTCATTGATGTATCTGATAAGTAATATTTCTGATGAAGGTGGTTCGCTTGATTTCCAAGTGCTTTTGAGAAAATTTGAATAAGAGAGAGTTTAGTATGACAGAGCAGTTATCAGTGTTCTTTTTTTCACTTCTTCATAGTTGAAGATATGCCCATGCGGTTTGAATGTGATGATCAGAGGTGTTTAGAAGTGTTATATCTAGAGTTTTAGGTTCTAGATCGCTCTACAATAGATGTGTTTTCAAGTATTCTTGTTTGGAAAAATAGGATGTCTGGGAGAAATGAGATTGCTCTGCATTTCTCCACAGTTAAGAATCATATCTTTCGAATATGGGAACATGCTTATATTGACAGTATCTACCTTTCCTTGAATTTTCAGGTGTTGTGGTGCTCCGCAAGGTTGTTTGATGTGTTGGATGTTTGTGCCAGTGTGTTTAGTTGCACAAAATGAAAGTGTTCTTAAGTTTTAGATGGTTGCGATGGTAGTGGAAAATATCTAATGTTGTGGAATATTCTGAGATGTTATGGAATGTTTTTGTGTGGTTCGTGAGATGTTTTCGAACCTAGAGAGGTGTGTTTGGAGTTGCTTGTTAGTGTTAGTACATGTTTGGGCAACCCTGGTGTGCTAGCACTAATTATAGTGGATGCTTGGTGTTTGTGGAAATGTTGAGAAGCATGTTAGTGTATATTTGGGTCCCAACTAAGTTGTGCCATGGTATACCTTCACTTCTTTACACCTTGGAAGTGTTTGGTGGTGACCTATTTTGTAATTGCACATTTGAGGTGCATATCCAACCTTTGAGAATATTTTGAAGGTTGAGGATGGTATAAATACAAGGATATTTGTTGTGTGGATTAAGTAGAGAAGGTGTGTGATGCAAAAGATGTGAAAGTGATCAAGTGTCGTGATATGAGTGTGAGCCTTAATGCCTATGACTCCCACATGAAGTGAGTAGAAGATGTCTACATTTTATTTTGTTGAATGAGTTGTTTGTGCTTCATTGGAACTATACCTTTGACATAAGAGAGATACATTGTTAGCAATTCAAATTGGAAGTGAGCCACCCCTTCTTCTATCTTCTTTCTTTTGGACAGTGAGTCCTTTAGCAGTGATCCCTTCTTTCTTTTGTGTAGTGAGCCCTTTGGCAATGAGCCTATTGTATTCAGTGTTGCTATTACTTTATATTGTGAGCTAATCCTCACCATGGTTTTTCCCTTCTTGGGTTTTCCACATAAATTTGGTGTTCTTATGTGTTTTCATTACTGTTTCTCATGTTTACATTTTGTTAATGCATGTTAAGGGTTTAATGGAGGTTAAGGATTTAAGAGCTAATGTAGATCTGAATGTTAATGAGGGTTTTGATGTTTTAATGTACAATTGATTCACCCCCCCTCTCAGTTGTCTTGTGCATCTAACATCATCTTGGATAAAAGTTTTCCATCTTCTCATACAAGTTTAATTTAATCTCACCCATTTCATTCTCAAAATTCTTGGAATGAAGATAGGAATCACAAGTATAAGCATCAATGTAAATGGAACAGTGAACAACTATTTTATGCTTTCCTTATAAGAAATTATGTACATAATATAACTACATGCACAACTCCAATAGAATGATCCTATTCATAGGATACCTTGGAAATTTGTATGGGCACTTGTAAATCCTCAACATCTAATATAAGTGAACGTAGAAAATTAGATAAACCAATTTCCTCAATCAACAATTACAACAATAGCTTTCAAAAAATTCTCTTATTGAAGTTGTTATTCACGATTTTGATTGTATATAAGATAAAATCATCATTCACTCTATTATAATGCAAGTTGGTTGTCCTTAAATTCTAATTAAGGATTATATTCATAAAATTTATTCTCTCATGATCCCATATTATTTTAAGTGTTAGGAAAATTTCCCTTCTTTCCAACATTTATAGTAGATAGGAAGTTATGAAGAAGCACTTACTATCTTGAACCTCATAGAACTAATGATGTAGGTGATCATTGATTAATGTTCCCCAGTCAATTCTAATTTCGTCATCCATTATAGTGAGCACGAGTAGAATAGATAAGGATGAAATTACTTGGTTGAAGGGTTCCCAACTATCCTATTTAGAAAGCTAATTAAATCACTTATTTATTTGATGAAATCAATTTTCAGTAGGAAATTAGGCACCCTTATAACAACTACTATTTTATTTATTAGCCAGTTATCATTTAGACACTTGACACAGGTGAATTAGATCTCTTCATAATACTCAATTATAGATTTGATTATTACAAGGGCATATTTAGTGTGGGAAAGAAGAAGGCAAAAAATTTCTTTAATTGCTTCAGGAGTGATATCAAGGATGAATTCATTTGATGGTTCATATATTCTCCTCTTATAAAGATCGTATTGTTGACCACATATAGATACTAACTTAGGAGATTGCACTAAAACTAAAAATGTAGCAAATTTTAAACGACCACTATGAGCTATATAAATGGTCCAATGCGACATAGCTTCCTCCTTGTTAACTCTTTATATGAATTACTTAACATCCACATGCCACTATATTAGTATCACTAACCTTTTTTATTATTGAGACGATCTTTGAATTTGGAAAGTAGCCCTTGTACACATACTTTCTTTAGATTATTTAACATTTGATGGTGATGTCATGAAGACTACAAAAAATACCAAAGGATCTCTTTTAGGCTCTCAAATCAAATAATACATCAAGGTAAAATCAAGTATGAAAATAAATTCAAGGTATTTGCAATGTAGACAAGCTTGTAAGATATCAAAATTTTCAGCCAAGAAGCAATTAAACAATTACTTCAAAGTTTTGAAAGCCCACGGAGAAGAAATTAAAAAGTAGTAAAAATAAAAGGATGAGATGCAATTGATGGTAATTGTGAAACTACTTGGTACTCTAAAATCTCTAAAATGAAAATGAGTAGAAAGCGAAGTTCAAGGTGCAATGCAGTTTGTAGGTTTATTCACAAAAACCAAAGCTTTCAAGCGGGGAAAAGAGAGTTGAGTAAATAATAACATGATTCTAATAAGGCATAATCCTTTTGGAAGATAAAGTGCATGTGTATGTGAAAAAATATTATGGTGTACTAGAGTTTTTGAAATGCAAACTCCACAAATAAAGACATAGGGCACAAGTATTTGAAAAAAATAAATCTAGGGATCTACTATGAGCAATAATGAGGTGTATGGATTTACTTAGATCAAAATCCTATAATTGAAATCAATGGAGGTTTAAAAAAAACCCATCACTTGTAGAGAGGAAAATTCAAACCTACAAGATATTTCTCATGTAATAGATGTGAACTTGATCAATTAGGTAGAATAGTTGGGACCTATGTGAGTGAGTTATTTTGTAATTGCAAGTTATATAGGAGAGGTGAGAGTGCTAAATAAAGGAATAAAAAATAGTTAAAATAATGTTATGATGGGGCATATATACATCTTGATACATGCGCCAGACATGGGCATTAAATGACCAATCATCAGTAGTGAAGGTGAATACTTGATTGATTATACATTGAATTATAAGGAACAAGGGAAAGCATGATACATAAAGGAGAAATGTAATTGGAAACTATATAATTGTCACTAACTACATAACTAAATTTTAAACACTAATCAATGTAAATGTACCCCTAGAAAGTCAAATTTCACCTTTCCAAGGGATCTCCCTCAAGGCTTCATAACAAAACTTGTTGACTGCATAAATACAATTTTAGATAAGATCTTTCCATGAAGAATTGAACCCTAAATCAGTTAGAAATCCATCAAGGTGCCTCATGACCCTCAAAACGGTGTAGCTTTAAGCTGAATTCATGAGTTCTTGGACTACTATTTTCCTTCTCCCAAATCACAAATTCTTGAACTATTCGACAACAATCCATATTGAGCTATGATAGAGCTCCACAAAGTTGTTTGATGACCCTTGAAAGGATATAATTCTTGATCACAATCTCATAAACTTGTTGGACAACAATCCATATTGAGTTCAACACCAAATCCCTTACCTATCTCCAAAAATCAAACTTCCCAATATATGTATTCTTGAAATACATCAACATCAGAAAATAAAAGCAAGAAAGAAAACAAAAAATGATTCTCATGCAAAACACCATATCAAAGCAAGAAGCTAACTTGAGATAATGAAAATTCCTCCATCCTTCGGTGCCACTGGCCTCCAATAACATATAAGGAACTAATCAACATTTTTCCTTGACAACATTAGATCAATATCAAACTCATCTATAATATAATTAGCATTTGTTTTAATGTTTTGGAATGTACTTTCCCAAGCACCAGTAGTAAGAAGATAGATTAATTGATTGGCACATCTCAAGGAAGATATATAAATTGCTTGACATTTTACAATAATCATAAAATTAATTTGAGTTGCATCTTCTCTTGCAAAGAAACTTACCTCCAAGTTACCACTAATAAGAGATGCATGCAAATGACTATGTAATCATTTATGAATCCTCATATATTGCAAATGAATGATTGTCCCACTCTTGATTAGGTGATTTTGTGGGTCCTCATCTTCTTTTCCTTCAAATAAATCTCCTTCTTCCATACCCTCACCAACATACTAGTGCACAAAGGCACACTTGGTATACATGAGATTAAACTTGTGGTCAATGTGAGAGAAGACCTCAACAACACTTGTGGAATTATATATCATGCAAAATACCCTTTGTACCTTGGCAAGATCCCCTTCAAGAACCATAGTTAGAGGTTGATAATTGATACCACGCTTAAACTGAGTAGGACACCAACCCTAAAAATAAATGGTCCTCTTAGTCTTAATGGTGACAACAACATTCACATCCCTGGGCACAACATCTCCTATGTACAACATACAACATGCCATGTACTTTTCATGACAAGGATCATATTTTTCCATCATGGAAGAAGGCTCAAAGGTGTTGTTAGTAATCTCAACAATAAAAAGCTACTCATGGTAGGCCTTATCAATGAAGATCACAGGGGCATAGGATTAAAGCATGAAATGAGTGCAAGGGTAGGGAATTGAATTGGTTTGGAATTCTATCACATCAACATTAACTGCTTCATCGAAACACAAAGACATAGTTAAAGAAGATTTAACCTGGGAAATGAACCTATTAATATTAGTGTAAGTAGGGTGAACAATGACAAATGTCATAAATGGCTTGTCCAAGAGAAGAGATACCAACCCTAATCTGGTCCTGCCCCTACTACATGGAATATAAGCAATCCCTATAGTCAAATGTTGTTATTTGATAACTTTTGGATTTGATCCAATAAAAATTACAAGTAGAAGAATTGAATACATAAACCTAGAGCTTTATGAAGATGTATACAAAGATGTCCAAATGAAAGAAAATCAAAGAAAGAGAAGGATAATCACAAAAGATCAGTATCTATGGTTCCACCAACACTATTAGACACCCATCAATTTGTCTTCTTATTTTCACTTCATCGCGCCTTCAAATGTCCATGCTTAGGAGTTTCTATTAGTCTTCATGCACCAAAAACTCCACAAATCTTTCACATCATGACTCAAATATTGATCACCAAAACATCACACCTCTCTTGAAGCTCTGATACCATATGAAGGTGAATACTTGATTGATTATACATTGAATTACAACAAATAGGGGTAAACATAATACATAAAGGAGAAATTCAGTAGCAAACAACATAACTGTCAATAACTGCATAACTAAATGTTAACCACTAATCAATGTAATACGCTAACAAGTAGTTCCAAGATCAAATACAATTTTATAGTTATTATTTATTACATTAATATTTTAAAATTTCTACTTTGGAATGGAATTAGTTGTGGATCTCACATGCACTTTTGTAAAAATACACTTTGTAAAAATATTGAGAACCAAAGGTTGGAAAGTAATTTTTAAGATTACAAAGTCGTTTTATAGCTTTGAAACTCTACCTTAAATTTCAAGTGGAGAAATAAAGTCCCTAAGAAATTTTTAAAAAATATTTATTTTCTCTAAAGTATTAAAGTTTATCTTTGGGAAGTGATCTAAAAGTCTAGGTCACTAAATAATTAACAAGAATTGCTCAAGTGTTAACTAATTTTAATTTTCTTCATTGTAATTATTGTAGAAACTAAAGGTGTTTGAGAAATTTATATAAATTTCAAAGAATCAATATCTCTATAATGTATTTTGTTAGAAGTTGGAGGTTGATATGTAATTTGTAAAAACTATGTGATTGCATGTAAACTCCAAATCTTTGACTTGACTAAAATCACATGTATTTGAATTTTTAAACTTGATTTTCATGACACTTAGATTCATTTCCAAGACAAAAAATTTGAAAATGGCTCCATGTATTAGATTGTAAAGGACTTGAAATGAGGTTTTTTTCCAAACAGGGGACAAAAATATTCTCATTTCACAACCTATATAATAATTTATAATTTTTTTCCCTACTTGGGGGCACCTTTTTCAAATATTACATGTTTAAATAACATGCTTTCCTATATTACATATTTATCTTTGATTAGTTCCTATTTAGCTTCCTTGATTTAACTAATATTTTTATTATTATTTTGTCCTACATATCATATTTATCATTTATGCTTTTACATGTACCTTCTTATCTTATAGTTTCATATGTTACATGATATATGATGTTCCTCTACCTTGATTTTTTATGCTTATGATGTCTAGTTCTTATGCCATATTCATTATGCTTATCTTTCTCATGATTCTAATGATTCTCATGTTTGTAGCTTCTTATTACATTTTTATGATCCTTATCATTCTTATATCTTACGATTAATTTATTCTTACATAATATTTACCTAGAGTTTATATGGAACCATTATTTACCTTAATGGAAGGAAATATTAGGAACATTTTCCTCTCCCTTGCTATATGTAATTCCATGTGATTACATCTTGCTTATGTTCTTATCAAATCATCACATGATGATATATTTTATAATGATTAAATTATTTTATCGTAGCTATATCTTTTATCCTTTCCTCCAATTCCTTGCATCCTTTGTATGCAACCAATTGGAGAGGGAAAATGTCAATAATGTTCCTTTTTATGAGTTAAATTTTGTACACTTGAAATTTCATAATCATTCCCATGTTGAAGGTACCTTTACCAATCCTTTTGTGTTGTTAGAATATTATACATAGTTTATCGATAATTTTATAATGATTAAATTATTTTATCGTAGCTATATCTTCTATCCTTTCCTCCAATTCCTTGCATCCTTTGTATGCAGCCAATTGGAGAGGGAAAATGTCAATAATGTTCCTTTTTATGAGTTAAATTTTGTACACTTGAAAATTTCATAATCATTCCCATGTTGAAGGTACCTTTACCAATCCTTTTGTGTTGTTAGAATATTATACATAGTTGAAGCTTTTATCACCTTTATACTTAGTCAAAGTCTTTCCACTTTTCACTAAGGAAAAATATCTTACCCTTCTCTTTACATTTACTATTTCTGAAAATAGTTGAAGTACTCAATACAATGAGAATTCAAGAATGGCTAACCATATATCTATCCTTTGAGCATATTAATATCTTTTGATTGTAAAAATTATTTGATTTCTACATTGATTACTTGCTTTACTTTTGTTAAAATTTGTAAGAAGAAAGATAACCCAAGTCTAATGCAACAACACACAAACCTTATTTGATAATTGATCTTAGAACCAAAGCAGTGGAATAGAGAAATATTTTATAAACAAGAGATAAGGTAAAATGTTATAAGACAAGAATTTGGATCAAATCAATATGAATAAACCAAAATATAACAATGACATTAGACTTGTGTGAAAGCAAGTAGATCCATTTATATCTAGAAAATTCATCACTGAAGGTCAACAACTAAATAACTTTATTGAATGAAGGATGTAGAAATGGACTAGATAAATAATTGTGAATCACCTCTCAAATATGAGTACTCATCCAAGATTTACCCTTGTCAAACTTATCTTCAATATTTTTTCTTAGGATGTAGCCTTGACAAACTCCATCAATTTTTTTAGCAAAATCCAACTTTGCAATCATGCTATACTAGTTTAGCTACTAGAAGTGGTGGTACTTTTAAGAAAATGATGTCTCAACCTTGCAGTTTGAGCAGGGTTCGGGGGGATGACCCCCCGAATAGGGGTTTGAGGGTTGTGCGTCTTGGCAAGGGTTTGGGGGTAGTGCCCCCAAAATCCACATTATATGTATTTATATATGTATACATATGTATATACATATATATACATATGTACATATGTATATGTATACATATATTTTAATATGTATATATGTGTGTATATGTATACATATATAATTATAAATTTGGATCATTCATCATTAGGTCACATATTTGATGGTAGAGATTATGTTGGCTTTGCTTGCCTTAGAAGGAAACCCTTCTTTTATGAGGGCATTATATTATGGTTGGGTACTTTTTTCTATTGTATTATGTTTGAGAGTCTCATAAATGTTGATTTGCCTCTAGATGTTTGGTTGGTGATATTCTTAAGAAAGCTTACTTTGCAAGTATATTGCATACTTGTGTCCTACCTTATTTTGTAGGTCCACTTCAATTAGAGTATAATTTATGTTTTTGATAAGATAAGCAGCATTTACAGGGTGTTGTACCCTTTACACAGAAAGCCCAAAGGGCTAAAAAAGAAGCTATTTCAACCCATAAATGAACTAGGAAAGGAGGAAAGAACACACAAAAATAGCTGACAAATAGCTGTCGAAACACAGACAAGGACTAGACACCCCCAGAATCTGAGGGGACTAATCTAACTCCCTTAACCCTAGGCTGTGAAGATGCAACAAATCGAGGGATTCCCTTCTTCTTTCTCAGCACAATAGACTAGGAAGACTCAGAATCCAAGTCCACTGAGCGAGGTGAGAGAAGTAGATCAACCGAAGCCACCAAGGGCAATGAGCCACCACACTACGAGGGAGATGACAGTAGCGTAGGGGAGGAAACAGGATCGTAAGAAGGACCATCAGAGGAAAACAACGAAGTTTGATCAGGCTCAGTCAAAACAGTGTCAGCAGATTGAGCTAGCAGAGGCTCAGACAAAACAACGTCAACAGATCGAGCAAGCAGATTCTCCACGAGAAGGTTAGCCGGAAGAGGAGCAGACCAAGGTTCTTGAGAAGAAGCAATAGGGTTGACCTCTGCATAAGAAGCATCCAAAGGAGGAGAACCCACCATGAGGTGATCCAAAAGAGCATCCTTCCACCAAGTAGTAGCATCTTTGCGGCGGGCTTGTGGGCAACTAGAGGCCAAATGACCCATAGAGAAACATCTCCTACACCGAAAAGGGAGACCCTCATAGTCCAAGAGCTGCTTCCAAGGTCTGTCCTCCACCAATCAGACCACATCACCATGGAGAGGTAGAGTATAATTTATGTTATAATGCATCTACAATTAGAATATTTTTGCATGAATTTAATTCATGAAAAATTATCCTATTGTGTTCACATTATCACTTATCTGTAGAAGTTGATTTGATCCTTGGATCTCCCTTTCGCCACTATAGATTAGATACGTGGATGCAAAAATTGACCTAGGTTATTATTATAGTCATAGATATGGACCTCAAAGTTTAAATCAAAAATCAAATTCAACCTTATTGACTCCTTTCTATTAGCCATTATGAGTTGACCTAGTGGACATTTGTGTTGATTTTTGTGCTTGCTAGGTTGTTATAATATAAGGAAATTCATTATTTATTTTAAAATCAACTAGGAATCATTAGAAGAGCATTCACATGAGAGTATCACAACATAATTTTAGAGTATCCTAATCACATCATTAGTTATCATCATCATCATCATAGGCTATTATCAACTTGCCTATTGTCTTCAATTTTATTTCATTGTTATTGAGTTGGTCCACCTAGGAGCATGATTCAAGAGAACATTCCCCTCACTTAGCAAGTTCCCATACAATATTTCTAAACATCACACTCCTTTAGACACAAGTATAACAATTTGAGGTGAACCTACAATAGTTAGTCATTTTTGCCAATCCACTTCCATGGGTACAAGTTCAATTCTATGGACCAAATCATTGTATATTTACAAAGATCAATTCTACAAGCATGAATCTAAACCACAACAAAACACAATCAATTTATATATTATAAGATGTTTGTTTGACCAAACCATAAAATTTTAACATAAAGACTAATCAATTTCCAACATCATATATAAATATTCCACCACCAAAAACCAACTAGATACCTTATTTTATTTATTTAAATTTCAAATTTAATTTTAATATCAATCTTTCATAAATCCAACTAGTGAATTTATACTATTTTAATAATTAAAAACAAAACAAGTATAATCTATTAAATTATAATAATGCAAAATGAACTAGAAATTCCAATAACAAACTTGGATGATAACAATGAGACATTGCCTTCCTTTTATAATTCCCATGCCTCCACATGTCCGCTTGCTTACAGTGAAAGAGTGACACAGGGAACTCATTTCTTCTATAATTTTGCTGCAACATTAATTATTTAGTGACATTGTGATAGTTCCATCTTTTAAAACTTCCAGTTTACAAAATTGCCTCCTTGTCAACGACAGAAAAATTTCTGCCAGCAAAACATCTGTTACATTTTCCAGCAACTTTCTCTACCTACTTTCTGCGAAGCAACGTCCAGTGCAATGTAATGAATAAATAATATAATGTGGATAGGAAGTGATATTATTTCAAAACTTGCATCCAGATAGAAGAGAGCTGTTACTGATTGCAAATGGTCAGTGACAGTCAAATGATGGCCAAATGGACGTCAAATTTAAGAAACAACATTCCATACAACCCATGGAGTCAAGTACTTAATGGAATGGATGATTAATTTAGTAAAACAAATGGCATTGGTTATTATATGTTTGATGGATAATTTATTTGCAGGGTTGTGTCATTGATCTGGTAGTTCAAGATGATGTCTAGATTGGGTTCTATCGCCATCACTCTTATTTTTAATATTTGTAGAGGTAAGATTGGATGTGGGTGTTGGCAATAAGATTTCATAATAGGATTGGTATAATGTAGAATTTATTTATTTTAGTGAGACAAAAAAGAGAGTTTTATACAAGAGTGAGCCACTAATCATGTATTTTAATAATATAACTATTGTGTGAAAATTAGATAGACTCATAGCATAGTTCTTATTACTATAAATTGTTCATAGGGAGAAATGATTTTCAACAAAAAATCAAGTTATAACTTATTTTTCAAATAATCTATAAATGTGGCGATCATTTTGAATTAATCAAGTTTAGTGAATAAGAAGTAGTGTTGATGATTTGGATTTCATGGCTTTAGTACCTATGAAGTAAGTTTACTTGTATATAATATTTAGAACTAAAATCAATAATGATAGTAACCAGTATAAGAAAATTAATCCCTTATCACATTAGAGACCTCATATTTACATTAATTTTCCTCTTTATTTGAGTTGATTTACTAAATTTTTGATGTCATATTTTACTAGTCCATCCAATGAGTCTATTTGTATGAAATGAGGAGTGTCTTATCTAAAAGCATATAGAGGTTACAATAATAGGAGTTTTATATCTTTAACAATGGTGCTTGGCACAATTAGATATAGTAACTAGTATCTTTATGTGATTAAGATAACTACTTATTGTTTTGATAAAAAAATGGACTAACTAAAAATGAAAAGAGGGACTCAAAAATTGTCATAGGAAAAAAAATTCAACAAAAATTCAAGTCATAACTTATTTTCTCGACAAAGTGGAAATGTGGTGATTATCACCAATTAATTTTGGGTCTACTAATTAGGAAGTAGTATTTGTGATCAATTTAGATTTTGTAGCTTTAGTGCTTATGGAGTAAGTCAACTTGTATATTTGAAATTTAGAATTAAAATCGAATTAAAATCAATGATGACAACAATAGGAAAAGAAACTTAGTCTCTTATGACATTAGAGGCTTGACACTTGCATTCATTTTCCCCTTCATTTTAGTCGATTCGACAAATCTTTGTAGTCATGTTTAATAGGTCCATTCAATGAGTCTATCTATGTGGGAAGGAGTACCTTCTCTATAAGCATGTGTTTCAAATCCTAATAAAGGTTCTTTCTTATAGCTTGATGCAAGAACTAGTGCTTTTTATGTGATTTAGAGAACTACCTAGTCATTTAGATGGTTTTGATAAAAAAATGGATTGAGTAAGAATATAAAAGGAAGAGTGATGAGAAAGGAATAATCAATAACCAAATTTATTGATCTTCATTTGGTCCATCGTGAACATCATGTTCATCCTTAAGTGTTAGTTTCTTGATCTTTGGCTCAAATTGCACCACATTTCTCTCTTCATCTCTAGGTTGTTCAATAGGAGAATACTTGATTTCTCTTAAAATCATATTGTGATTATATATTGTCCTCCTTGTATCAAGATTCCAAAGCTTATATCCTTTCATTTCATCAATGTAACCAATGAAGATACACTTCTCCACTTCGAATTCCAATTTAAACCTCTTCTCCTTGGATGGATACACATATGCATCACAACCAAAAACTTTAAGATGCCTAAGAGAGGACTTACTCATTCATATATCTTCTATATATCTTCTAGGTTTCTACCAAAAAATATTGATGTAGTAGATATGTTGATAAAATAATAAGCAATACTAACTACTTTTGCCCAAAACTTCTTATCCAACTTATCCTCATTAAACACACTCTTGTAACTTTTATTATTAGCATCATGTTCACCCTTCCTACAACTCAATTTTACCAAGGGATGTATGGATTCTTCTTCGATATAGCTATAACATTATTCTTGTAATAATTCTCAAACTCTATATAGAGAAAAATTATCCACCTTTGTCCATTCCTAGAACAAGCATGTGATGGTAAGATGGTCTCATGCCAAATATAGTCATATAAGTGTGAGCTAAGTATTTGCATGTAAAAGATATCATTATCTAAATTCAATCACATAAACATGTCATATTTAATGTGATCATGTGTACAAGTATGATACAAAGCATGGACGGACCACAAAAGTATTGTCATGTAGAAAAAAAATCATGTATGCACACCTACATAAAATTATCATATGAGATGTAAGACCGTAAATGGGTGATTGATCTAGATGTAATATGTATATGTTTTTTGTTCTCTAAAGGGAGAGTATGCATTACTTGGACAAAAATAATATCCATAGGATCCTACAATTGAGGAAGCCAAAAAAAGTGATGTGGGATATGGAATGTTCCATAAGTGAAAAAGAGACAAAAATAAGTGAAGGTGAAAGGGAGGAATCACGAAAAATAAACAATAAGAAAAGGTAAATCAAATTATATAAGAAGAGAAAATCTTAGAGAAGGAGAAGCATATAAATTATGGAGCAACAAAATAGCCCATTGAATAATACTAAATAGAAAAAGAGCTAAATGTTTTTGGTAAACATGTATGAAAGTGTTTTCAAGATATTCTTTACTTTTTACCATATCAAATCCATAGGAAACCACACATAAGAAAATATAATACAAAGAAAAAGAGGCTATGAAACAAAAGGAATGTTTATGACCATTTATATTAGGATGCAACAGGGTAAAAGCACAAAGTTGTGTCACACTTTATAAAAGAAACGACCAACGATGATCCAATTTTTAAACTTGAATCACTAAAAAGTGACATATATGTTTTGAATTTTGAAATGATGTAAACTAGTAAAATATGTATTTTTTAGTATATTTTATGTTTGTATTTAAAAAAATAAAAATAAAAATGATTTTAAACTAGTTTTTAATAAATTAAAACAATAATTTAGTTGCTAATAAAATGCTGAAAAATGAAGTTGCATGGGACGCCAAACTTTTTATTGTAAATTTTATTTTTTTTCTTTCAATTTTTTTGTGTGTATTTATAACTTGAAATTTTAGTGCATGGATATATTTTTTTCCAATTTTGATAAATATATATTTTTAAATAAATATTAAAATGTGCATGAATCAAAAAACAGTTGTTTTCATCTGATGCCAACTTTCATATTAAATATTTATTTAAAATGAAAAAAAAATTATACCATCTTAAAATATATTCTTTAATCTAGTGCATCATAATTTTTTCAATTTTTTTAATAAGCTTTAGTATTTTTCCTTGGAATAGTAATCAACCTAATAGTTTGTGTTGATAACCTACTTGTAGTAAAAATAAAATATAAAATATAAAAAATAATTAAACTATTAAAATAAATATATTTTTCAAAACTCCACTTATAAATCTGCAAAAGGGTATTTTTATATTTAAAAAAAATATTATTTACATTAATAGGAGTTATTGAAACTTCAAGTTTTTCAAATAATTTTATTTTTTTGGTAAATTGGACACAAAGTGGTGCTCCATATATTTTTAGCCAACAATTTTAGTTGAAAAATTTGTGGAAGTATCTAACTTCACTATATGTTTGACCAAAATTTATTTTTAGTTAGAAATACTTAAATTCAGTTGTACTGATAAGTTGGCTGAAAGTGTGACACAACTTTGTGCTTTTACCCACCATGAAAGGTGATTTTGTATCATCCACATATTAGATGTGAAGATAAGGAAGAAAATGAAGACAAAGAAAAGAAGGATATATCATTGTTAGGGAATTGAGCAACAATAGTTCTTTAACTTTGATAGTTCTTTTGGTCTCTTGATAGTTGGATCTAATAGAAAGTTAAAACTATTCTAAAGAAAGTCATTCCACAAATTTGAATCTATTCCAACATGAGCAAAATTAAAAATACATAAAAGAGGAATAAAGAATTCTAAAGTCTTATTGTTAGAAGAATCAAGAACACCTCTAAAATCATTAATGAGCATGTAGTGCATAACTTCCATAATTTGGAAATGCCCATGATTATTGATATTTTAGGAATTTTATTGTGAGAAATTTTAACTTGAGTGTTGAAAATATTTAATACAATGATCATGAATTGCATGTACATCATCTTCAAATGATCCAAATAGAAATATGAAGATATCATAATAGAGTTCTCCATTTGTTTGCATGCTATTAAGTTACTTATGTTGAATAGATATGTATAGGAAATTGTATGAAAATCATGTACATTATGGTCCTCAAAAGATGATGCATCATGAGAAGGTACATAATGTTCCATAATAGAACAATATGGGCATCTAAAATTTTGTATAATTAAAAAACATTTATGAATTAATAAGACCTCATAAGGAGAGGTCACTAGAGGTGGAAATATTAGAATAACTATGCAAGCATTCTCTCAAGAAAGGAGTAACATACTCAATGAAGGTACACACAAGAGAAATTAATGAATTCTAAGAAGTATGAGGCATATCAAACCATTGCAAAGCCTTCTCAATTTAAATACAATGATTAGGAAAGTATCATTGTGCATGTGATCATATTATTAAAGTAAAAATTATTTGATATACATAAGTGTACATCTTTATTTTCACTAAATCTAATAAAAAAGTTGGATCTTCAATAAGCATGAACTATTCCATTCCGAGATATTGGAGAATCAATAACATTTGTAGAACTATACAAGTTACTTGAAAAAAATCATCATTATTAAGGATGATGGTATCATATAAAAAAGAAGATAAAGCATGTTCATAAATTAAGCAAGCATCAATAAGATCCTCACTATATAAATAATCTTGAGAAAATCTAAAACATTAGGTCCATAAATATGAGTGTCCATAGATGTAGAGGAAGATCTCTCATAAGATGCATAAGGAATAAATCATTAGTTATGACAAAATTATGAGTATCCAAGAGAGATGAATTGTCATCACACAAATCATCATCCCTAGACATATCAAGACAGTAGAGGGATGTAAGAAGAGATAAAGCACTATGATAGGTAATGGAAGAAGTATAATAATTGCTAAACTCACATGAAAAAGTGATGGAAAGTTTAAATAAGAATGATAAATTAGATACACATTGGAACAATGCATCCATGGAGTAGGTACCACCATCCTTATGGTAAAGGGGTACATGATTATCAAGGATTAGATGTAATAAATTGTGAGAATACATTGAAAAAGAGTCAAAGGAAGACAATGAAAAGGATTGGTGAAAATCTACAACTAAGAACTAGCAATGATTTAATCACACAAAGGAGAATACTAGGGGAAAACCCTACAATGATTCAAAAGGTCAAAGTTCAACAAAATGTAGGAAAACTAAACAAAACCTTACAATTATTTAAATCTAAAAAAATAATACAAAATAATTAATATAGTTAGACATAGAAAAAAGTTAGGAATGTAAATGTAAGTGAATTTGAGGGGGTTAGAATGGCTTAGCTCTATCTTGTCTATCTTGGTAGTCAATGACAAATGATTAGTCTATAAAGTGTAGTCAACTATCAAAATCTAAAATTTGCTATTGTATAAGTAATATATTTATCATCACAAACATATTGAGAAAAGCTTATTTTCTCTTGGATGGGGTTTTACCCATCCTCTTATCATTTTGGCATGGTTTAATCCTAGTGGAGAGGAATTGTCCACTATTCCTATGAATCTATATAACTTGTTTACATGTGGATTTTCTAGTGTTTGAAATTAGATGGTCAACTCAAAATGTTTTAGCATGCAAGTTGATGGGTAATCATCAAATTATTTGGGAGGGCTGGCATAGGAAAGGAAAGCAAGATAAGAGATTTG
Source organism: Sequoia sempervirens (assembly GCA_007258455.2). Classification (NCBI taxonomy): domain Eukaryota; kingdom Viridiplantae; phylum Streptophyta; class Pinopsida; order Cupressales; family Cupressaceae; genus Sequoia; species Sequoia sempervirens. Next base: position 249,345,987 of record VDFB02000017.1, read on the forward strand.
AATTAGGGTGACAATATAATGAGGGCGGTGTTATTTGGTGGATACATTTGTGTTTGTAGTTGAGTCTAGGCTATAGGAATAGTTGTAATAGGAATTAGTTCAAACCATTTAGGACTAAAAAAGACTAATACGTTGATAGGTTTCAAGTCAACCTATGTACAAAACACACTAAATTAAGTGTTACGACAATGCAATTATATCAAAAAAAAAAAAAAAAACAAAGGTAAGAGTTAAAAATGTCTTTCCTCTCTCAAAATCTTAAAATTATTTCTACAACTATTTTATTTTTTTGAATCATATCACACCATTTACAAATACAAACTAGACTTTAGACAACTAATTCTTTATATTAATATGTGACAATTAAATGTTGATCTCTATCTCAATGTTTGTGCTCAATCTTGCAATTAAAGTTTCTTACTCAATCTTGCAATTAAAGTTTCTTAGCATAAAATAAATTTTTAATATATTGAACCATGAAACGTCCAAATAATTGAAATATTTGTTATATTTGATCAAGATTCAATTATGTAGTTTAGGGCCAATCTCATTTACTCAAATTTTATGAATAGTGGTTCAAAAGGACCTAACTCTTATTAGTATGAATGGGTCACTCAACATTCATTACATCCAAATGACAAGATAACATTGAGATGCCATAAGAACATTTTGACTTAACCATAAAATTTCTCCACTAATTAAAATAATGAATAACTATTTTAATTAATTTAAAAATAAGCCTACTAGGGGAGAGGGCCCATTAGTCATGCACCCTAACTTCGCGCTTCTAATTATCCTATGTCGAAATTTCAAATCACTCCCAAGTTTTTACAGCAGCTTACTTGGCAAGTTCTCTGCTTATAACTAAGGTTTCAGGGCCACATCATCAAATATGATGCCACATCAGCATGCGTGTTTGTCAAGGTGTCCAAAAAGGCCCCAAAAAATAGTGAGACCAATTCTCGTGCATTACATCATGAGTAGTTGAGCGCTGATGTGGTATCACATGATTGGTTGCTTTTTAGATCAAAAGCATACATTTTGTTTAATTATGGGTAGTCAAATCACAACTATTGGACATTATATAAACGACTATTGGGTATTATATTTACGATTGGGTGCACGACTATTGGACCCCGCACGACTATTGGGCCCTCTCCCCTAGTGCAAAATTGCATTATAAATTACAACAAACAAAAGGATTCCAGATGAATGTGAAAACATGACACAGCGCATCCTGCAATATCCTTTTCTAAATTCCACCCCCTCCTCATATCTGCTTTCTCGCGGCGTAAAAAGCGCCGTCGCTGAAACAAACATGGTGTGCGGCGTGGCCGTGCTATGAATTTTGATGCAACAATTATTTTTTAGGGATATTTAAGTAAAATAATTATCTCTTTTAAAACTTGAAGCTGACAAAACTGCCTATTTGTCACGGCATTCAATTTTTTGCCAGCTAAGCACAACTGTTACATTTACTCTGTAGCATCAGATATTATTTCAAACACGGGCAACGCGTAGCATCCAGGCAGAAGATAGCTGTCTTTTGGGGAAGCCCGCCGCTTCAACGGTAGAATTTGCCATTAAGGAAGCCCCAGGACAAATTGCTCAGTTGTTATTGGCCCCTGTGAGTGCCAGCGGTATAAGCCCTGTTGCCCATCCTTTTCATTCGTCTCTGCCTATTTAAACCCCATCCTTCGTTTGCTTGATCATATACCACACTTTTTCACTTCATTGTAGATCAAAATCTTTCAAATCTGTGTTCTAAGTGCAGTACGACCCGCTAAAATGGCTGTTTTAGGGGCTCAAAGAATTGTGATGGACTTACTGTTAATAAGTATGGTAGCATTGTCCACAGTGGATGCTGCGGCTCGCCCCCTTGCTCAGTGGAGAAAGCTGTCTGCTCTGGTGGAAGAAGAGCCTCTTGTTCTGCAATACCACAATGGTCCATTGCTTACCACAAGGCCCATTCTCGATGTTCATCTCATTTGGTACGGCAATTTCACCTCCGCGCATCGTGCCATTGTGGGCGATTTTGTGCAGTCATTGGCAATCGGAAACGGCAAGCAGGCCAGTCCCTCTGTGTCCGCGTGGTGGAAAACAACAGAGGCCTACAAAGGCTCTGTTCCTTCCCAGTCAAACCAAGCCCAACCTTTAAACCCTAGGCTGGGTAAGCAGAAGCTGGACGGAGCTTATTCTCTCGGGAAGTCGCTAAAAAGAAGTGACATTGCTGTGCTGGTTAAGAGTGCAATAGAGTCCAGAGCTCTGCCGCCGCCTGAGAAGAAGAAAAGCAATGGCGAGGTGGAGTTGTATTTGGTGCTCACATCTGAGGATGTTATGGTGGAGAACTTCTGCAGTAGCTCGTGCGGATTCCATGGAAGCAGCAGAGCAGACACTGAATACGCGTACGCGTGGGTGGGGAATTCAGCAAGGCAGTGCCCGGGGCAGTGCGCGTGGCCATTTCATCAGCCTCTTTACGGCCCGCAGAGCCCTCCTCTGCTGCCGCCCAACGGCGACGTGGGCATCGACGGTATGATCATCAACATTGCGGCGACTGTTGCGGGAGCAGTGACGAATCCGTTCAAGTCAGGATACTTTCAAGGAGACGCCGCTGCTCCGTTGGAGGCAGTGTCAGCGTGTCCGGGCATATATGGAAGCGGGGCTTATCCCGGTTACGCCGGGCAACTGTTGGTAGACGAGACAACAGGGGCCAGTTACAATGCACACGGCCTAAACGGCCGCACGTTCCTCCTCCCAGCAATGTGGGATCCCACCTCGCGCTCCTGCAAGACCTTGGTGTGAATCACACCAACGAACATTTTTAGAAAACTGTACTATGCAATTCTTTATTCATTTATTATTAAAATTAATAAATACATTTTCATACATACATTTTATTCAATACCCCACGAAACATTGTTCTTTATTAGTCAAAGTAGCTGATAATTTCTGTGTTTATTATTTATTTCTCTTTCTAATAACATATAACGAGCAATCGCACGGAAGAGGTGTGGAAGGTCAATTGGGGAAAATTTTGGTTTTTTTTTTTTTATATTTTTATAGTACATAAAATCAATTGATAGGTCATTTAACAAATGACCTTTGTGCAACAAAGGTTTCAATGGAGAAGGTGATACCTTCAAATTAACTACGCACCTACTTAAATGGATCCACACATGACAAACAAATTTTTTAAATATGAAGATAATCAATCTCCATTATTAACATGCTCATGTTATGTTTGCAAGAGAGAAGGGGGGAAATAGAGCGTGACATAGGGATATAAAAACTGACATATAGAGGGGGGAAGAGAGAGAGAGAGAGATAGATAGTGAGCATAGGGAGGGAGCAAGGGAAGAAGAGAAAGGTGGAGAGATAGGTAGAGGAGGAAGAGAGAGAAAAGGGAGGAGAGAGGGAGAGGGAGAGGGAGAGGAGAGTTATAGTTAGAGTGAGAGATATGTAAATATATAGAGAGGGAGAGGGAAAGGGAGAGGAGAGGAGAGTTATAGTTAGAGGGAGAGAGAGAGAGAGAGAGAGAGTGAGTGAGTTGTAGTTAGAGAGGGTGAGATATAAATCAATATATAGAGAGGGGGAGGGAAAAGGAGAGGAGAGGAGAGGTTATAGTTAGAGGGTGATATAGATAGATAGAGAGGGATAAGAGGAGAGAGAGAGAGTCAATATATAGAGAGGGAGAGGGAAAAGGAGAGGAGAGGAGAGTTATAGTTAGAGGGTGATATATATATATATATATAGAGAGAGAGAGAGAGAGGGTACAAAAATATATGGATAGTAAGAGATAAAGAGAGGAGTGAGATAGAAATAGAGAGATATAGAGTATGAGAGGTGGAGTGAAAGAGAGAAAGAGAGATTGATCTAGTCTATCTTCTTTGTCACTTCTTATGTTTGCACTTTTTGATCTAGTGTATCTTCTTTGTCATTTCTTATGTTTGCACTTTCTTCTCACATTTGAGAGTCTTCTATTACAATATGCCATCATTTTCTTTCTACCATACTTGCTTTGCTTTAGTTTCACATACATTATGATTGTGCAAATAGTATTTTGATTATATGTTCTTGAATGTTGATACCCTTTTAGGTCAATTATTGATAACGTACATACAACCTCACACCCTTCTAATGTCTTTTGTGTGTTGATAATCAAATGCTAAAATTAATGTTCAAAGATATATCTCAATGTCTTTTATATAGATTTATTAAAGATATGTATGATGGTTAAAAATAAATAGGAATTGACATGGTTATGTTAATTTCACTATTACAAATATATATATCTACTAATTATTAATTCCTACAAATATAATTATTGCGACCACCATATTCTTAACTCGCATTTAATTTGTACATCTTTCACCAACGACAATTTTTTTAATATGTTTGTATTATAACATCTAATCAAAATAAAATATTAGTAAAATATTTTTTCTAGACGATCATTGGGTTGCCATTTTCAAGTTAGGAGCTAATCTCTTGCATTACAAGAATTTGCAATGCAACCAATTACCTGAACTAACCCTTTTATCTTGATTCCACATGATGATCATTGTTCCAAAAAAACCATTTTTACTTGATATTTAGTGAAAAGACATTGTATCAAATACCAACATTATAGTATATTACTATAATATTATTATATACGTATTACTTATTATATTTATACTATATTATATATAATATTATATTATTTAATATTTAAATTATATAATAAAATATAATATAATAATATAATACATGCTTATTAGATATTATTAAAAATATGCATATTATTTTATTAGATATTATATTATATTTATACTGATATTGTATTCTATATAATATATAAATAATATATTAATATTTATATTATATTATATAATATCTAAGTAATATAATATATACAAGTTTTGTAGAATTTCTCACCATGTTTTGAACACACCAAACAATAATAGGAATGGTATAATATGGGTGATGATAAAAACATTCATTTCACCAAAGCACAAATCAACACCAGGATGGTACCAAATAGATTATAAAAATTGAGAGGCTTAGTTTTTTGTTTCAACATATTGTAATCGTTATTTGAGTTGACACATAGCTTGACAAAAGTAAGAAATGGGGACAGAGTAATGTCTAGCTATCAAAAATTTATTAAATTTATTCTTACATAAATGTCCATATCCTTTTCCAATGCTCCAATTTTTGGACACGCAGGCAAAATGTTGGCAACATTTATGAAATTTGGCTTTACACTTGCCAATTGCATTTTCTTAGAAGTTTGTAGAATTTTTTTAACAAATTCATATTGTGAAATTATGGTAGGTCACGAGGAAACATTTGTTTGTGGCATTCTGTTAAATATCTAACTTCCTAATTCTTTTCAAAAGTTCATTTTTGTGGTCCTCCTTATTGGTGAGGCATTATGTGAGAACACACCCACATGCACAACCACACCATCCTCTACGTGTACATTTCGCTTGAATATTACATGTTATATAGTTGGCTTATATGTCTATGGATGTTGCACAGTTAATACTTGTTCCAAACATGGAGTTGGATTTGGTGATAAAGCCAAACTGGTCAAAGAGGGAGAGGGAGATGGAGATAAAGAAGTCGGTGGAGATATTGGAGTGGACAAAGAGGGAATGGGAGAAGGAGAAGAGGCGATGGGGACATTGGGACTTAACTGCAAAGAGTGTGAGGGAGAAAGGGAAAGTGGTGAGGGCGCAAAAGCACACTTGCAACTTTTTCCCTTGCCCATATGGCATCGAGCCAAAACAACTACAATGAGCTTCTCCTAGGCAATTGGCACTTGCTTTCATTCCCACTTATGAAGTAAAAGGGGCCATTAATCAAGAATTTGAACACCGTGTTTTCGGTTGAGTAGGATGCAATCGGGCCAATGTGTTGTAGTTGTTGTAGCTTTCAACCCACTTAATAGAAATGATCACACTCACGTAATAATTTACCCTTGACATGGGCCAATGATGATATGTGGAGGAGACAACAATATGTGATAAATTCCTTGAGCAATACGAAGGTGACACAACAAAGGCTTGCCACTTTCCTTGTCATAGATGATGTTGAAATGGGTTCAACACCTCACAAGGGGAGAGTGGTGAGGGCAGGGAACATGGCGCAACTCCATGAGGACTCTTGTTGCCCATGACTCCCAAGATGATGGGAATGAGAATGCACTTTCTAGAAGCCCAAATGTACAAAGTTACATTCACATTACGTTACTACTTAATAGTATATAGTGAATAGGATCATAAACTTTACATAGTTATATTTAATTAAATATTATGTATCTTGAAGTTTATGTAGGTTGAGATTATCTATGATGCCATGAAGAATGATATTTATTTTTGTTACAGGAGTCACATGCTCTTCTTGCATTTGTTCTTTTTTTTTTTTGCAAGTTATTTATTATAAATCTAATACCCATGGTCAGCTCTGTAAATTGTTGGTGAACCCACCAATGAAAGTAGGGCCTCACTTGCGCAACAGAGGCCACTGTATTATCATATTTGAACACTGCACGATCAATGCATAGAAATTAGTACACCTTGGACGCATCGATGCATAAAAAATTCATAATCCATGGAGAAGAAAAAAAATCAACAGAGGGTGTCATCGATTTGGAACCGGTTCCTCCCGACCCAGTGGTTGTATGTCTCATTGTTCGATGGAGATGGCTACAGTGAGGAGATTTCTTTGATGGAGGACTATCATGTGGCCAAAATCTTGGCTATTGTAGCAGAGGCTAGGAAAATAGTTGAGTTGCTAAAATATACAGATATCATTTTCTAAAAAAACTTTAACAGTAAAGGAAATTTCATCGGCAAAGCCAAAAAGTAATGGTCAAAATCATCGCCGGCAACGCAAAAAGTAACGGTCAAAATCAACTCAATCGTCTTGCATCCCTTCTAAACGCGACAAAGTCATTGATCGAGCAAATTAGCTTGCTCTACTTCAAATAGGGAACGTCTTTGACGTAATTAATTATTTTTTAATATATTTTATATTTAATTTTTTAATTTTAAAAATTGATTGTTTAATTTATTTTAAGTTTTAAATTGTTGGTTTGAAATTATATAATTCTTGTGTTCACAATGTATAATGATGATCTTGGAAAATGGTCTGATTCTAGCTCTTTCATAAAAATCCAAAGGTAATAGACACACATACATTATTTTCTAATAGATGGAGATAATGTAAATTTATGCTCACAAATAAAACAATGATTGTTAAAACAAGATAAAATTTTATGAAGATTCACAAATTATTTTCTTATGATAATGATGGTTAGCAACAACAAATATAATTCTTTTGGTTTGCATCCAATGATATCTTACTCTTTGAAATTTCAAGTTTCGTCAATTCTTTTTTGTTGTTGATCTAGGTGGTTTCAATCTAGCTATTATTGGAGGTTACTCTATTCCTATGGTGCCCTAAGCTCCCTACTACAACTTTTATTGGTCTCTCTAGTCCTTCAATTGGTTTTGTTAAGATAGTCAATGTTGGTTCCTTCATCTTTCCCATGTTTGTCTCTGAGTGACCCCTTTTGTCAATGTCATTATGACTATTAATTTGAATTTTTCCTTTCTTGTTTCTTATGTTAATAAAGGGAAAAATATTATAGATGATGAGATTTCAATTGATATTCTTCTTGGTGTTCATATTGATGATTCAATCTTGTCAAATAGTAATGATATAGATTATTTTGCTTTGCACTTTGTTGTTCCTATTAGGATGTATTTAGATGGTTGGTTGAAAGAATATGTTGATTTTAGGATTACACTTTAACAAAGAATGCATAGCATTAGGTTAATAGACATGGCAATAATAATTTTGTTAAATATTTGTAACTAGTGTTTGATTGTTATTCTATTCAAGTCTTCCATTTGTTGGTGACATTGTCTTTTGTTTAGATAGTGATCTATTGAGTCTGTCTTTACCTTTGGTGTTGGTGCTTTAGCTGTGGACAATCATATTGGTATGACTTTCAACAATTTTGGCTCTTAGGTGATGTTGTTTGATGGTTTTTGAGTTTTGATACAAATGATTAATATGATCTAGACTAGTCTTTGTTTAGTAAGGATCTTGTAGGAATCTTCTATACATGGTTTCTCGTTGATAAATGTTTTGGTAACTGATTTCCATTTGTAAAATATTGTGTTATGGTGTTTATTCTAACTTATATTTGTAAATTAAGTTTAATATTAAAACAATTATAAGAAAAATGATATAACAAGGATCAAAATCATTCCATAATCAATCTACTAATTGTTTTTTCTATAATTTTTGAGACCTTTGATGTAGGTTTGCAACATGTGTTATAGTAAAATTCACCTTTAGCATAAACATAGTTAAATAATAAAATTACATCTATCCTAACAAATTTGTTATACAACAACAACATTGAACATTAAAAATTTGACCAAATGTGATCAAATTCACTATTTCAAAAATTCTTACCTCAAGAATTACTATCCCCACATTACAATATGTACATTTATTTTCTAGGTTTTAGAAACAACATGGAACTTCATATGACTATCCAAGTTTTAAAATAATTATTTTTTCAAACTATAATCGTTCTCACTTTTGATTTTCCTATCGAGAGAAGGATATTGTATGATTCTTACCATATTTTTCTCCAATTAAATATAAATTATAAATTTTGTATGTTCTTAGTCTATAAATAAAATCTTTCTAAACTTTTATATTTTTTTTAAATTTTCAAAAAGAATTAAATAAATTTAAATCTATGCACAAAGGCAAACATAATTAAAATGGCACCATTAAATACATCATAAAACTTCACTAGGAAAATTTGACCACCGCCCTTTAGGTCACTTGATGTATGAATATAAATTGAAGAAATCAAATTATATTGTAGTGCCTTATGCATTGGGTAACAGAGTCTATAAGTAATGTGTTCTATGAAGTTTAACCACTTTAGGATCACTTGCATGAATTATACTTAGTGTCACATACCATTTTTTGAATGTCACTAGTCACTTGAGTTAAAAAATGTGGACCCTAAAGCTTTGATTGCCTTGAAATGAGGTGATTGGAGGTATTATCCCCATTTACAAAAAATGGGGATAACAATTGGCTATGCCTTGGGATCTTAGTACATAATTGAGATCTAGGAAAAAATCAACAACCTCTAGAAATGCTCATGCTTGGGTGGATATTTATGTCATGTATTGATACATGTATGCTCTAAACACTATGAAAGACCACAAATTTCTTTGTTGTAAACTCTGTTTGTTTGTTCTTTGTATCTCAAAACAAGATTAATCCCATGTATCTATCACTTATGTTTCAATACTTCAAATTAGGAGAGAATCAAACTCCAAATATGAAAGTTATAGCAAAAGAGTGTGTAGGTGAAATTGACAATTGAGGTGAAGGAATGCAACAAAAATAATATTTTTGAAAAGTGACATTTTTCATTTTTTGAAGAAATAGGTGATAAGGGTGAGGAAGGTGTGAAAAATAGTATTTGAATTAAATTTGTGTTTTCAAAGGTTGCATTTTGTTTGCTTGATTGGTCATGGAAGTCACTAAATTGTGATTTTTTCTTGATAAATCATGTTTTCAAGATTTAAACTGCGTTTTACTATTTGTTCAACAAAATAGGAAAAGTGTTGAGGAAAGCCTAATTATGTAAATTTCAAAGATAGTGTGAGAAAATGTGTGGGTTATCCCCAAGACATAGTTTGTCTAAGTGTCTCCTATAACTTCTAAACTATTGAACTCTCTATCCTAGACCAATGTGTGAATAAACCTAAGAGGATGATAAGCAAGAAATTTTGTTGAAACTCAACTTCTTAAGATAAATGTAGCCATGGAAAAATAAGTAGAAATATACATCTCATTTAATGTTTAGATTAACTAGTATATTTTTTGTGATTTTCTATACATTTATATTTTCATATTCCCATTTTGTAGGAGAAACAATTTTGTTTCTCATGCAAGAGCATGGTCAATAGGCTATTAGATTCATTTTTAATACTTTGGGCACATTTTCACAAGGTATTTAATATTGAATGTTAATCTAATCAAATCCATGGATACAAGAGTAGATGTTAATTATCACATATGAATAAAATACTTGGTTGCATGTTCATAATTTTAATTTCTTTGTACTCTAAAATCTTGTCTTCTCTATAACAAGGTTTAATTCTATTTCCATTATAATTTAATTTGTCGCCATATACTTCATATTAACAACAATACATCAAGAGATGAGAGAAAAATTATATATCAAATATATTGCCACATAGAAAGAGAAATTCATTTTGTTATCCTTTTTCTAACTATTGGGATTGGGTGCTATCTACCATACAAATCCCTATGTAGAGAATATTTATTTTATTATATAGATGGATAATTAATGTAGTTTATACTATCAAAATGGAAGGGTGGAAATGGGATGCCCATGTGTGGTAGGGGCAATATTATTAATGATTATTCTCTAGTTATCTGGAGCACTATTGAGATAATATATGTAAGAGGGAAAATAAAAATAAAATGACACTTTGGAATATGAAGAATTGCATGAGTTATAATGATTTTCCTTAAGGGGCACTTCAGAATTACAATTGACTTTGCATGTATTGTGGAAGGAGTATAGTTGGAAAAAGTTCCCTTTTTTTTTTTTCTTGAAAGATAATATTCATGTGTGGGGTATTGGATTACTTTGCATGAGGGGGATGAAGGGCTTCTTCAAGTGCATGGTATTTACCTCTTATTTTATAAACCACTCATGATTTTTAGTTTTGGTTTGCCTTATAAATTGGAATCATGGGATATAGGTTTTAGTATATAATTTTACAAGTATGCAAGTGTTGCCAAAATGTTGTTAGACTAAAAAGTGGAAGTTTATTGTATCCATATATTTATTGATTGAAGATTAATACAATCTTGTGCCCTCTTTGATGTTGATTTTTTTTCCTTAAAAGATTTCTCCATGTACATTTAACATCATGTTTTGGAGTCTTATGGTTTGTTAATTTATGTTATCTTCATTTCATTTGATTCTATTTTTCTTAATTCATGGAAATGATGATATTTGTACATTATGGTTGATGTTATTGTTACAATAATTTACTTTACTTTTCAACGTTTGATATTAAAATTTTGGTTCTATTAAGAAGGTGAAACCTTTTTTAGAGTGTCATGAGTTTTTTGTGTTGTAGTGGGAACATTTTTCCTTTGTGTGGTTGAAGATGTTTATATATTAGAAGTCATGGCTAGTAAATCTTGTTCAAAGATAGAAAAGTTCAATGGAATTGGCTACAAGATTTGAAAGTTTGAATGCAAGATTTCCTTGAAGAGAGCTATCAATATAGAGCTATTATAAATAAAGAGAAACAAAGATAATATTAGAAGATGAATGAAGGAAATTAGAAAAAAAGACACGGGTAAGTGCAAAAAGATGGTTCCCAAAAAGGGAGCTTAAGTGTCCAACTTTTTTCTGAAATCAAGAAATACTGACCTTGGACGTGAAATTGATGATAGTTACACTCAAAATTTTGAGATGGAACAATAACAAGGACTGAAGTGCTCTGAGTCTACTTTCTAAACTATTAATTTATTTTGAAAATGGTTGAGATTAAGAGGTTCAAAAGAGGTATGCACATAAATTGGTGTTGTTTTTGTCAGAAAAACATAACATAGCAACTCTTGTACGTCCCTAGCACGGTGAACTTTCTTTTAGTATTTTTAAAATCCCTCTGGTCAGAAATTAGCTAATAGTATGTAGTTGATGCATGATTTTTGATAAATTTTAAATGAATATTTGATTTTTTACTAGTTTTCAAAGTGGACAATTCCTAAAAAACAAAATTTTGGCCATACTACCCCTACAAATTTTGGATACTAATTGATTTTTTTTTTAAATTTGTAGAATGGATTCTAGTTTCTAAATATGCAATTTATTTGAAATTTTGATGAACGGTTAATTTATAACGAAAAAAACACTAAACACTGCTTTTTGCCAAAAAAGAGACAAACAAAAAAAATTATAGATGAAAGGCTTAACATTGTCACAAAGTGAAAAAAATTACATCGTTGGATAGCTAAGAGAGAACCTAACATTACCCAGGTGTTCGATTTGTTTGACATTGAACCATGTGCAATCTTGAAAGTGAGCATGAACCCAATTATGTGAAATATTATAGAATTTGCAAAAACACGTCTCTGGTCATTGGGAATGCCCTCCAAGCCTTTGGGTTGGTATTCCAAGGAAAATACCAAGCCCAAGGCTTGGTGATTCCCAAAGCAAGATATAATGTGTGCGCGTTATAATGCGCTCGCGTTATATCTTAGTTTTGACATTGCTTTTGCATTTTGTGAATGCATTGACAAAATGTGAGTGCATTATAACGCACACGTGTTTTGATCTATATCGAATTTATTTTTCTTCTCTTCTTTTTTCTTTCTTCTTGTTATCTTTGAGGGAAACTATATACATGAAATAAACATTTAAGTATAAGTTGAAATTTACATATGGACATTTACTTTCTTATACTTAAAGTTATATTTCATGTATAGAGTTTCAGGATGTTTGAGAGTGGTTTCGAATCTCTAGGAGTTATAATGCAAATTCTAGTTTTTGGAAGATCTCACAAATTTTAGTAATCAACAAGTTGTATTATTTCTCTCTATATCTCACTCATTTTTATCCCTTACACTCTAGACCACTCTCTCACTATCTCCATCCCTTTATATGACTCTCTTTCTTGATCTCAAGAACTCTCTTTGTTTCTCTGTCTCTCTATCTCTTTGTCTCTCTGTCTCTATCTTTGTCTCTGTCTCTCTGTCTCTATGTCTCTGTCTCTCCTTTTCCCTCTAGTTCTCTCTACCTCACTTCTCTCTCCCTCCCTCCTTCCTTCCCTCTCTACTTATCTCTATCTCCCTCCCTCTATCCTCTCTCTCTACCTACCTCTCCCTCCATCACTCACTACCACTCTCTCTATTTCTTTCTACCTAACCTCTCTCTCACCTCCCTCCCTCTCCCTCTAGACTTCTCTCTCCCTCTCTTCTTCCCTATCTACTCTCTATCTCCCAGTACCTCTCTCTACCTACCTCTACATCCATCAAACATTACCACTCTCTCTCTACACCTCTCTATCTCACCTTTCTCTCCCTCCCTACCTCTCCCTCCCTCCCTTATTCCCTCCCTACCTCTCCTTCCCTCTCTCACCAGTTCTTTATTCTCTCTCTCTCCTCTCTCCAATCACATCTCCTTTCCCACCACTCTCTATTTTCCTCTCTCATCTCACCCCTCTCTCCCCTCACTCACATCTCCCTCCCTCCCCTACTTATCTCCCTCTCCCTCTACCTAGCTTCCTCCATCCATCAAATACAACCCACCACCACTCTTTCTCTCTCTATTACCTCTATCTCACCTCCCACTCTCTCCATCCATACCTCTCCCTCCTTCCCTCCCTCACTCTCTATCTCCCTCTACCTACCTATCCATCCATCACTCCCCAACACTCTCTCTACACTTCTCTATCTCGCTTCTCTCCCTCTATCCCTCCCTCATTCCCTCTCTACTCTCTCTCTACATATCCTTTCCTCTCTAATTATCTTTATCTCTCCTAGCCCTCTCTCTCTCTCTCACTAGACGTCTCCCTCCTTACCTTTTCCCCTATCCACTCTCTATCTCTCCTCTCCCTCCCTCTACCTCTCTCTCTCTTGCTCTAGCTCACTCCTCCCTCACCACCTTTCTCTCTCACTCTATACTCTCTATCTCACCATTCTCTCTTTCCCTCTCTATAACTCTCTTTACTTCTCTATATGTACCATTCTCTCTCTATGTATCTTTATCTCACCCATCCCTCTTTACCTCTCCCTTCCTCCCC
>VDFB02000017.1:249359969-249379915 GCA_007258455.2 Sequoia sempervirens
ATTATGAATTGAAACCATTGCAAGTATGGAAAAGAGAGATGGATGAGGTTATTAACTCCTAGGTGAATGAAATTTGTAAGGAGGTTGATATTAATGTCTTTAATGACACTTTGGGAAGGTTGACGTTTATTGTCAGTTTTTTGGAGGATTTTGACAAGGAATCCAACTCTGTAGTAACCAAGTATTCCTCTTACAGGAAGAAATTAGATAAAATCATTGATTTCAACTGGCCCTCTGATGAAGAGTATGAAGAATGGGGAAGGGTATTGGTTGGCAGATTTGGTTGGTAAAGCTGGATGTGAAACATATAATTGTCAAGTATTGTAGAGGTCTAGCCTTAGAAGTTATAATGTATAAAATATATGTTTCACAAGAAAATATTAGCTGTTGATGATATAGAATGCTAATTGAGATGCAAATTCACTTTTTGTCTACATCATTTTGTCATCTTGCTCAATGAAATGGACATGTTATAATGAAGAAGATTATTCTTTTTGACATGTGCTTTTTGGAAGGCAAAGTTGCTCCTTACAACAAATGTAAATAATCTTTGTCTTATGTGTATTCCCTCCATTTTGAGGAATGCAAATATAACTGAATTAGGGAATATTCCTTATAGCGGTCCAATTAAAATGTGACATGTGTACATCTAGCCTGAAGCTTGTTTTGCTCCCTTATTCTATACAAGGGAATTCAGGGCCATTTGTGCAGGTCTTTTGTTGAATTCTAGAACCAAATTGTGAAAATTAAGAACACAGAGCGAATATGCTAAGTCTTTGTCTTATGCTTTGAGTCTAGATAGAAAATTTTGTCAAATGTATGGTTCCTAAGCACATCTGAATGATAATGGAGATTTTCCAAGAATATAGTCTCTCCATTTTGGTTTTGTATTCAAATTATTAATGAAAATACTGATAAGAGATCATTTCATTAATTGTCATCATTTCATACTTTGATATATGTTTTGGTTTTAGCTCTAGTTCATAGAGTGAGTTAAAATGCTTGAATCAAACCATGAATTCGTGTGCAAGGTCATTGGATCTAATAAGTAGTCTTTAGAATTTGGTTACAAATTTGTGAATTGCAAAGTGGTATCGCTTAGATCGTTGGGTGTTCAGAATTAAATATACCTTATATTTCAATTTGCTTAGACTCCTAGCCCATAGATAATGGCATTGATCATAACCCCTTTAAGTCTTTCTCATGGTTCTAGTTACCCGACTTGAGAACAATCTTTTAAATAATCATTGATCTATCTTTAAATTGTTGTAGTTTGTGTTGTTTTATATTCTCGGCTTAGGATGCAAAATTCATTCAAGGAATTGCCAACTTCTTGAGTAATTTCATCTTATTAGTCATTGGTGAGAATATATTTGCTTAAATTTGCAATGTATACGTGAATTGTCTTAAAGAGTTGTATAATGTACATTGTGGGACCACCCTCCTAGGTTTTGCAGAGCCTGAAGTGTAGGAGATAAAGCAATTGGTGCTATATCTCGTTCGTTGGCCACTTGTCTTGTAGGTATTCAAAAATTAAGTTTGGAAAACCCATAAGTAGATGTTAAGACTTGATTGGTTTGTTGAAAACAACCAATAGGTCAAGACATAGAAGATTCCTCATGGGGGCCTTTCTTCCTGCTATACCGAATGAGCCTAGGCTCCGTGGGCAGGATAGGAAGCTCAAATGTGGGACACTTGCACTTCTACCAAGCAGGCACCACATAATTTGATGGCACCATAGTAGGGCAAGAAGGAGTGTCAGATTGAACAATGGAAGAGGAAGAAGGAGGATCTCAGGACTGCTTCTCTTCTTCCCTTCTATGTGCCTTAGCAGCATCACTGTCAGCTTTTAAGCAAGCCCTATGTGAAACAACATAAGGTGACAGAAGGTATCTCACTTTCAACCTTAAATGTTCTTTCTTATTATTTTGATATGTTCGATACAAGAGGTCCTTCCTAGGTGGGAGAGGACCAACAGGCACAGGCCAAGAGTAATCCAAGGAGTAACTATCATGGGCAACTGGTGGTTTATAACTAGTGTCATGAATTACATGCACAAAACCCTCATGGATAAATTTTAAACATTTATGCACAACTGAGGGAACTGCATTCATAGCTACTAACCAAGGGATACCCAACTTCACTATAAATAATTTAGATCCAAGGATTATGTCAAACAAAAGCTTCACGAATTTAGGTCCAACAAAAACTGACAAGACGATACTACCCAGAGGAGGTATGAAAAGTCCATCATGCATGCAAATGGTGTTCATAGGTGCATCATACCCATCTTTGTGCAAAATTTTGATAACATGATCTCCTCAGTTATAATGTTCATTTGAGATGTTGGATCAACGAGAACACCTGCTATGATGTTTCTGTTGATTCACACAGGTATGTAGAGAGGAGATGGTTCCCTATTAAAACCAATCAGAAAATCCTGCGAGGTGAAGGTTATGCTAGTACCACCACTCACAGGCTATGCAAAGGGGATAGGTTGATGCAAGAAAGAGGCCATCACATGCAATAAATGGCACTCTCACAGGGTCCCCCCAAAGGTTGCAAGATAAGACAATGACCCAATTAAGGTTTCATTACACAACACTTTCAAAACCTTCCAACTATGCCTACTAGGGGTTTCAAGTTGGGTTGTAAGGCGAAGACCTCACAACACTCACACCTACAACACTCCTAGAATATGAGGGAAGGAGCTTTTAGTGTCACAAAATGAAACCAAAATGGTTCATGTCAGGTTCACCAAAAATGTAAGAGAGGGGGACCGACCACGTCAAGGCCCTAGGTCATAGAGAGCCAAGAGTGGAAGGCTTCCCTAACTTACCTCACTCTAAAGGGATGTTTCGAATGAGGGATGAGAATGATGAGGACTATAAGGCCCTACAACCACTCTTCAAACCCGAAATCTATACTGGGGCTAGGTGAGTTAGTTTTTGGGTTCAATATTGTACCTTAGATAACTCTCTACCCAAGGACAAAAGCACAGTTCTCTCAAGTATGCTTGTGTCTATATGACTAGAGGACCAAAAACATAGTATGAACCACCAAAAAACAAGCTGATAACCTAGCTAGTCACTTATACGGGAGAAAAACATAACTATGAAGTAGGAAAGACACAAACGAATGTGATAAAGTAAACTGTATATGAAGGCTAAGGTGACAAAGATAATCTCACAAAGATGCTCATTTTCCAGCTAGCTCCAAATGCATGTCCATCTATACAAGAAAGAGAAAAAATTGTTGGGGGCTATATAGGGGTCTACCGCAGTCAGACCCTCGTTTTGGTGTTTCCACCTCCATGGATAGCCAAGATAGCAACAATAGAGAAATGTATGATAAAGAACTAAAGAAAGAAAGTACATGAATAACACTACAAAATAGTATAAAGCTACTCAACTAAATTGTAAAGGAGAGGAGTGAAAACGTTACCACCTCCACCAAGATGTCACTAGCCAATGATGGAGAAAGAAGGATTGAACAATCACCATAACCTCAACTGTGATGAAGGGAGGTGTTGCACAACCTCAAGCCCCTGTTGCAATGGATTGTTCCACACTTGCTTTACGGAGTTGATGGAGTGTTTTTGTTGCTGCTATGAAGTTGCAAAGTGCTACTTAGAGTGAAGAATGCAAAGAGAATGAAGTTGAAGTGCTTGAGAATTCCAAAAAGAGATTGTGTAGAAGATGAAATGAATGAAGGAAGAGTGTTTTTGAAGGTGGGATGAGAGAAACTACCATTTTCAGGGTCGGTTGGTCGAAGAGGGACATTACAAACCAACCCCAATGGGAAGTGTAACGCCTCTGCCAGCTTCAGGCATAGGAAACCGTCAGGGATGTAAGCATGCCACATGGACGTTTGTGCAATGTGTGGGTGTCCTCGACAAATATTATTCTACCAACGTAAAAGATGAATGCCAAGTGGAATGAAGGTAACAGGCTGATGTGAAATTTCACCTTTGGATTTGGTTTTCTAAGGTGAGGAAGTGTAAAAGGGGAATTTGCATAAGGGGTGCAAATTTGCGCCTATACAAAGGGTTCAGTTTTAACCAATCTCAATGCTCATTTTAAACCCAAAGGAAATCTAGTTGGTCCTAAAACATGTCATAAATGGGTTATAAGTGCCCCATAAGTGTTGAAACACTTGTTTACAATTATAATCAAATGACAATTTGCTCCATCACTTCAAATTTTCTTGTCCAAACCTACAAAACCAATTAGCCTTAAAAACAAAAATGAGAAGTTAGTGACATGTTACCAATCAGATGAAATCAAAAAATTAAAACACATGTCAAAATTCAAGTTCAGTTTTGTTTACCAATAAATAGCAACACTGAAATCAATTGCATTGTTGTATTTTCATCAAATGTGTCACTATATTGAAAGTGTGTCGTTGTATTGGAAAATCGGATGCATCACTCTAGAATAAATAGTGACATCAATAGTGTCACCAAATCAAATGAGTCACTAAATTAAAATTCATGCTGCGATTAAAAATGAATCTAGCATCGCTATTTTAATTAAGCAGTGATAAAATTTAATAGAGTGTCGCCAAATTAAACATGTGTCGCTATTTTCAAGATCAAGTGTGTTGATGTATAGCGATGCGTCCAAGGTGTGTCGCTGATTTTGCTCAAAGTGCGTCACTTCAAACCTACAAACATAAGGAGAATGAAAAATCTAAACATAAATTTGTTAGATTGAATAGTTCATGCCCTCCTTCTAGCACCAAAATGTGACTGATGACGTAGTATGGGTTAACTACACTTGATCCTTAAGGATTTTAAGCGTATTTAAGACACTAAGCATCAATCCAATAAGATCATTCAATGTAAACAAAGACAAAGAAGCCATTAAACTAACATATTAAAACATGAAAGCTTAACAAACATCTACTCTAAGAAATTGAAACTTATCCTATTGGAGGAATGGTGTCTCATTGATGTGGAATGACGACCCTTTCCTAATCCCTTGGATAATGAACTTGTTTCAATTTGTTTTATTGAGGAAAACTGATGAAACCAATTAAAGATGTGTTGTAAAACATGATGAAAGCTATTTTAACATGATAAATGCTATGATAATCGACGTGAGTGTATACAAAACTACTCTAAATGTATGTAAGATTTGAAAGATTAGAACCCTAATTTCAAAATATGCTAAATGAATGCACGCAAGTTACCATGGAAGCCAATAATGGAAGCTAAGCTAAAAATGCATGTAAAATAACCTAAAATGCTTTTAAGACATAAAATGTGAGTGCAAATGGATGTGATTTTCAACAACATAAGTTTTCTCTGAAAAGGTGGATCCCTATTCAATAGATGCAAGCTCTATTTATAGAATAGGAAAAATAAAACTAATGGTCAAGATTGGAAGAATCAATCAACAATCAGAATGGAAGGAAAATGGAGGCATGGATCATGGATTCCCATCGAGGATTGAGAATGCAAGTTGATATTTAATCAAGGGCTCACAATCATCCAAACAAACACAATTTCAAAACTTGCACAAGAAGTTTGTTGAAAGTTTGTTACAAGGAAGAATATTCCTTTGTTCAAATGAGTGAAGAGGGAAAGAATATTCCATGGGAATATTCCCTTTTTGGAGGAAAATTAGAATTTAGTTAATTAAAACCAAATTTAATGTGCAAAGGAGAAATACTATTCCATGAGAATATTCTCTTTTGGAGGAATGTGTAAAGGATGAATATTCTCAAGGAATATTTTCTTGCAAGTGGTATGATTAGATTTAATTGATAATTTGATAATTAAACAAAGTGTCAATTATGCAAATTAGAGGAATTAAATGATATTCATTAAATAAATGATTTAATGAAAAGGGGGATGTGATATGATATTTAATTAAATAGCTTCAGGGTTATTTAATTAAATAAGAGGACTTAGGGATTAAATAAAATAATTTGATTTATCCAATTTAACAGGACAAAAGGTTAGCGAAAGAGGGGGTGAATTAACATAATTAGGTCAATTATATTAATAGATGAAAATGAGGCAATTAATTAAATATCTAGGCTAATTTAATCAAACAAGCAAAAAGAGGATGGGTTTTAGGATGAAATGGTGTTAGTTTATCAAATTCAAGTGTGTGATATCATTCAAGACATTTTTAAGTGTCTACAAATACCATAATGTGAGGTTCCTTGAATATATATCAAAATTTGTTTAGAAGCTTTCCAATGAATCTCATGTGGATCATGTGAGAATCAAGAGACAAGACCAACCACAAATGAAAGATCAAGACATGAATGTGTCAAGTACAAAAGACTGCCAACCAAATGCTTATATAATGTAGCATCTACTAAAGGAGTAGTACAAGTGGAAGACAATACAACACTTAACTAGAATGGTGTGGGGGCAGGCTGGCAATCAAACATGCGAAATATCTGAAACATGTCAAGAGCATACTTCTGTTGAAATATGGAAATCCCATCCAAAGAATGAATAACTTGTAAACAAATAAAGTAGTGTAGAAGATTGAAATATGTCATCTAAAACTGCTCCATCAAAACTTGTTGAACATTTTGGATCATGGAGGATGAACCACCTATAAGGATCAAATCATCCACATATAACACAAGGATCAAAATGTCACCCTCCTATCTTTGAATATACACTATGAGATCATAATGACATCGTGTGAAGCCAAAGAAAGCAAAAAAGTGTCCATCTTCTCATACCAAGCCTGAGGGGCCTGTTTGAGACCATAAAGTGAACAACAAAGTTTGTAAACCAATGAAGAGTCCTCAAAAAAACCATGTGGTTGCTCCATATAAATCTCCTTATGAAGATCACTATGAAGGAAGGAACTCTTTGCATCCATCTGAAATATTGACTAGCCCTATGAAGCTGCAAGGGAAAGTACGGACGAATAGAATTCATCTTGGTAATAGAGGCAAAGGTCTTAGAATAATCAATGCCTTCGACCTGAGAGAAACCCTTTGCAACAAGATGAGCCTTATACTTATCAATAAACCATCTGCAACATATTTGGTACAGTGCGCCCACTTGCACTGAACCAACTTTCTTCCCTTAGGAAGAGGAACTAAATCCCAAGTACGATTCTTCATCAGAGAAGAATACTCATCTGCCATAGCACTATCCCACTCAAGAATACCAATTGACTTTGAAAACTTTTGAGGATCATCTGAAATGGTATGAATCAAAAGACTAACACCCAATTTTTGTGCAAATGTGTGAAGGTAGTCTAAAGGATCACTTGCTAAAGGTACAACTACATCAATAGTATTATGGGACCACTTGGGTAAAGCCTAAATATCTAGAGGTGGTGAAATAGATGGAGCATCATCCTCATCCTCAAGAGATGAGTAATCCTCAAGATATGAGGAGTGTATATTAGGAGATGAGGGAGAAGTTGGGGATGGAGAATCCATCAGAGGAAAGCGCTCATCAAACATCTCGTTGAAACAAGACCTCTCTAGAATCAGGATCAACAACCTATATAACTTAACATCCTCATTGTATCCAACAAATATGAGTGATCGACTCTTCCTCTCCATGGCTTTCCATTGAGCTTTAGGAATGAATTCCCAAGCCTCACTACCAAAGACTCTAAATTAATATACATCAGGCTTGACATGGGACCAAGCCTCCTCAGGAGTCATATATCACAATTCCTTGCAAAGTATACGACTCTAAATATAATTAGCACAATTAACTGCCTCAACCCAAAACAAAGAATGCATATCTCGTGATTGAATCATATAGTTGGCTATCTCCCATAAAGTTTTGTTCTTTCGCTCAACAAAACCATTCTACTGAGGGGTGTATGGAACTGTAAGTTGTTGCTGCAAACCATGCTTAGTGCAAAAGTCCTTGAAAGTATTATTAACATAATCCCCCCATTATCATTACATAGTTGTCTAATAGAAAGACCAGATTGCTTCTCCACGAATACCTTAAAGATCCTAAAAGAATCAAAGGCATCACTCTTGTACTTAAGAAAGTACACCCATGTACACCTAGAGAAGTCATCAATAAATGTGAGCACATATTTGGCCCCTAAAAAAGAAGTCAGAAATGACATGAGGTCACTATGAACCAACTCCAAAGGTGCCTTGGCATGTGTATTTCTACCTATGGGAAAATAATCCAATGATGTTTTCCAAGAACACATCCTCAACAAACACCATTAGTACAAGAAATCTTTGGGATCCCGAACACTAATGCCTGTGTACTCATCTGCTAGAGATATTTATAATTGACATGACCAAAAAGTTCATGCCACATGTTCACAATGTCTAAATGTGCTATCAAGGATGAACCTGAACCAACTAAACTCTCAAAACCATCAAATCGATATAAATGAGAAGTATCAGCACTCCCAGTAGCCACAATAATATCAGGATCATGGTAAAAAATAACTACATCATGTGGGGTAAACTCGACTGTTAGGTATCGGTACTAGATTGAAAAATCTGATACATTGAAAGAAGGTTGGTGAAGATATCAGGAACTACAAGTACCTCATGAAGAAAACCACCCTCAAGTGTGATAATGTCTAACCCCAAAACTAAAAGCTATGTAAAATCCCCAACTACAAAATCTGAGTAGTACTACAATTTGAAATGGATGAGAGACACACAATTTCCAAGATGTTTAAATTAATGTAGGCATTTGTTTAATATAGGTTTACCTTTCAGAAAAATAGAATAATAAGGCTTTGGAATGCATAATTTGGTCAATTATAAGCTTAATTAAGTCCAATTTATTAAGGGGATGCAAACATAGTGTGAAAATGTAAAGGTGTACATTTTTCTAGACAACATTTAGCCCCCACTTTAGTGAGAGTATGATCCCATGCTCAAACTCACACTAAAGTAGACAAATAATTCAAGAGAGGTCTAATTGTACAATTGTTAGAAAGATAGGATGACAAGGATAAAGGAGGATGATCAAGCTCCTAGGATTAAAAATCCCATGACAAACCAACAAAGGCACAAAGAGACATATGTATGCAACAACGACACAAGATACAAAATCATATAATGTCAAAATTAATGCAAAGATGAAGAAAGGGGGTGGATCAAGCTTCAATTATTTTTCTAAAAGGTATGGATCAAGCCTAGGCTATTTGTCCAAGAAATGCACACACCATGGTCTAGTGTAGTCCGATATACACTAGGTGTGTACCCATACAAAGGTGGCAGATGGGAAAGCCATGATAGGTCCACAGGCTCCCATATGTCAACCATACAAAAATTTATACTCCCTAATAACTTTGATGAGGTGCCACACAAGATGGTCATAGGCTTCACAAGGCTATCAAGCTACCTTATGCTAGACACTTATGAAATAAAGGTACCACTAGCAAGCAAGTTGTATTATGCTTAGTGGCCAAGATTTAGTTCAGGATAGTCAAAGGGGTTTTGCTTAGTTTACGAGAGGTCTCACTATAGGGAACATCACACTTGATATCACCATCAAGAGAGGACTAGTCGAGAGATAAAATATTCATACCTTAGGGAATGCAAGCCATAACATTACCACTAAGTGGAATGTCATATTCCAAGAAAGGTCACACTCTTGAAGAACATCAATCCCAATGTCACCACCAAGAAGACACATCACATGAAAGAAGATGACCACAACTTGAACAAGGTCATGTCATTAACTAAGCAATAAGCGGGAAGCATAATGCCCCCCACTTTAAAGAAATTTCTAAACACCATGTTGTGAGGAATTACTTTAAAGTAAAAGATGCCAATACATGAGAGTTTATTTGGAAAGCCCTATGCCAAACCTATGTTTCCCAATAGAGCTATGTCATATAAAGGATATTCCCCCCCCCACATGCAATCCTAAGATAACACACAAAGGATCTATGGATTTGGGGTCAACATATGTCTTTGCTACAATGATATAATAGATCTTGGAATTGTTAGCATTCACCAAATACCTTGTGGAAAAACGAGCACAAAAGAAGAATGGTACATAGAGAGAGAAGACAAAAAATCCTTTTGGGGCAACATGGAGGAGACCTAAATATCTTAATGCTTTGCATCATCTCCAAAAGGAAAACACAAGACAAGAACAATGTTTACAATAGATAGAAGAATGAAGATACAAATAGAATAATGCCACAATAGATTCACTTCCTTTGTATCCTTGCACCAACAGAGTGACAAGGGTCATCCAAAGTAGGCTTACAAACATAAAGACATTCTAATCAACACAGTACGAGGGATCACATTATGCACATGCAATCACATAAAGAACATGAAAAGACAAAGCTAGTATGACACATGCAAGACAACCTAAAGCAAGTCATTTGCATGCCAATCTTGTTCAACATATATGGAAGGTAGATGACTAGCCAAAGGGGCATTAAGGAGTGTCATATTAGGAAAATCACCAGGTTCAACACATGGTGAGTCACTCGTGTTAGGAGAATCATCACGGTTATTGTCATTTAAGCTCATGGAAGAGGAAAATAATAAATTCAGCTCATTATGCACTTCCTCATCTATTTTAACAATCATCATCATCATCATCCAAGTTTATCATAGTAGGATGTCTAATGATAATGTCCATAGATGTTTCATGTTCCACATTACATCTAACTTTTAACTATTATTTATTTACTTTGTACTTTTGAGGTAATTAGTAAATGAGTATGCATGATTCAATGATTTGATGCTTATAAAAAAATGCCTAGAAAAATTAATGTTTCTATGAGTTACGTTTTTCTGACTCAAAATTGACATGTGTTTAAAACTTGTCAAGATGTGATGAATTCATAAGGTTTATGAAAATGATTACTGAAACACTAATCTTGTGTTGTTGATTGCAAGTTGCATTCAAGAAATAGGTTTCTGCCCTCCGAGAAAGGGAGGGAGAGCATCATCAGAGAGAAGGGCATAGATACAAGGAAAAGAGCAGGTTGTCTCCACCTTAGGTCTAGTGTTGGTACTAATTGGTGAACCTAATTGAGTCGGGTAAGTGATGCTCAACCCTTTTGGTATAAGAGTAAATTCTCGATTAGACATGTTGTCAATGTCGTTTAAAGTCCATTTTTAAGTTGTTAAACGTCAAGCTAGTCGTTTTGGGATAGTGACATCGCCAAGGTCGAACATTAGTTGTTGTAACTAAGAGAATCTTTTGTCGGCATATCGCTTCTTATGACGTAAACGAATTTATGTTGTGACCTTAATTGCATAATTGGTTGTTCGTTATTGTCTATATTCTTTTAATAGATAAATCAACTTAATAAGTTGAGGAACTAATATTATAGCTTGTTTCCTTACAAAAAAAGAAAGTCATTATGACAATCATCCTTGAGTTCATTTTAAGGAGTGAATACGCCGAGAGACGACAAAAGATCGACGTTGTCGATTGTTTAAGATTGTGTTACCAACTCTAATTTCTGAATGACTTGTCATTTATATTTGTTTATTTTTGGGATACTTTTAAATGACTAAGCTAGTCGTTGAGTCCATAATTTCGACAAGACTCCTTTTATGTAGGAGTATTATATATCAATAAGTTTGCTCAATTCAATTGAGAAGCTTATTGATTATTATGACAACATAGATATGCCTATTCCTTTAAGTGTTCTTTTATATAGGAAAATGGATTTTGTTTTGCCACGACCGAGAAGGTGAAGGTGGTGAAAGCTTAATAGCTTTTCAAATATTTGTAAAGCCATAAAGGCCGCGAGCTTGTATATAAGAAAATGAAAGTGTTCCAATATAATTCAAATGTTGTTGAACTATAATAAGTTGTGGAACTTAATTTAATGCGGCACGTATTGGAATATTAATTTTTGTTTAAATGTTCTTTTTGATGGCAAAAGTCGTGAAGTATAGCTTGAGAAAAAAAGACATTGGAGGAACCATTGAAGTGGCATGAAGATCTGTTTGGAATTTGGTTTTTATAACTGATTCTTGTCTTCCTTCTTTTTCGGTTGTTGGTGGTGGGAGGAAAATGGTTGGGACGTGATAACGACTTGGAGGAAGTAACGAACTGTGGGGAGTGTATGGAAAAAGGGGTCTCATGGCCAGCGTAGGGGGGAGGAGAAAGTTGAATCTTTGGGAAAAAAAAGAAGATAAAACCGCTATGAAGGGAGCGAAGATATGGATGTTAGAAGTTCGTTAATAAGGGTTGGGAATGCCAGGTGCGTGGTATTTTTAAGGGCATCATTTTAGGAGGTATCAATGAGATAGAGCAGGAGCTAGACGAAGAGATAGGAGGCACAACAAATGCTAAAGGCATGGCGTCCCTGTCTGCAATGCAATACGTGAGTTAACGTCTGAAACCGGTGGTTTGGGGTGTGAAGCGGTGAAGAGAAGTAAATCCCTATGCTCTAAATATTATTTGGAGCCATTCGAAGCCTTGAGTGGCCGTTGCTGGTCTTTATGAAGTTGGTATCGTGATAGTAAATATCAAATCCAGAAGCAAGAAATACATCTTAAATTTGACCCATTGAAATCTTGCTATGGCGCTCGTTCTATGAGGTAATTTTTCTTGGAGGGAGACTAAGAGGATAAGAACAGCTAGTTCAGAAAATGGCAAATATTCGTCAGGCAGTTGGCAAAGATCTAGCCATGTAAGCTATATATCCAAATAGCCATCATAAAGGTACGTAGTCTTTCTTCTCTTTAGTATGGGAATAGTCTTTTCCTTGTACGTATGCATATATACGCTGTGTAGATAATGGTTTATTAAAACCAGTAATGTGATAGTTATGCCTTAACCCAACTCAATCATGAATCATTGTTAGATTTCTTTAAATCTCCATGATGAGAAAGTTTAATTCTTGATTGCCTTGGAATGATTTAGATGCTTAAAGGTAGTTCTTGTATGATACCTCAAACCCTCCTTGGCATAGTCAAGTTTGGACATTTAACCGAGCTTGAGAAAGCTTGTCTTATAATGAAGTAGAGGAATGTTATCTTCTTGATATGTTCCTTATGTGAAATTGATTCTTGCATGTCTTTTGTAAATTAAACCAAGAGAATAGGCAAGCCAAGGGTGTGGACATTTAAATAGCCTTTCAATTAACGACTATCACTTATGTTGTGTTATCTTGGGAAAGGGAGTAAACTAGGCAATGCAAGGATGAAAATCTCATAGTTCTTGTTCAATGGAACTTATGTTAGTGCTAAGTGCGCAAAAGACGAAGATAGCCCAAGATTGGGTATCGTTGGAATGCTTTAGCTCAAGGTGAGACAAAAGGAGAGATTCATAACTTAATTCAATATGATGGTGGTGAACTATGGTGATTGATAAATGTTTAGGTAATAAAGGAAGTTATATATGAATTCATAACTTAACCTATGTAGAAAGTCAGTAGACTCAAATAGACCAAGGGGTCGAAAATAGATCATTATTTTTTATAAGTCAAATATTTTTAAGGCTTGAAAGATTAACATAGATCAAGATCATTGATCTGAAATATTAGTGTTCTCTTGATATTATATTGGTGAGGGTAAACCTTGAAAAGTATGTTGTTCATGTACGTATAGTGTGAATCAAACAATGCCAAGTGGTCTAGGAAGGACTAAAAGCATTTGGTTCTTATGATTTGTTACACTTATGATATTACCCTTGGAAAATCAAGGTTGTTGATATTTCCATGTGTTGGGTTTGAGAAGCTAAACCCTAGTATTGAATCAAGGAGGATGTAGGGAGTCTATAACTCTTATGTCGGATATGACATTGTACACATATATATTAATTGACAGTGAAAGGTTGAGAAAACCATAGAACGAGGCAGGAAGTCTTTATAATACCTTAAGAGAATCTTCGATAATGTCAAAATCTTGATTTAACACATCAAGATGTTGGGTATTGAATCTTGAGAGTAAAATAACAGGAAGTCATAAACCCTAGATATTGCAAGGATGCAATAAGGGACTCTTAAAAGGTTTGAAGTACCTAAATTTTTACATTGAATGAATATCCTAGATTAAGGATTAGATCTAAGTCAGATTGGCTAGAATGGATTTTCTATACAGTCTAGTTTGTGACTAGAGTACTAAATAAAGTAAGTAAACTATAGGATGAGACAGTTCCAAGACAAGTCAGAGGTGAGTGTCTAGAAGGCATGACCAATCAGAATGATCATACTTAGCTAGAAGGGATCTAGAGTTGTATGGTCAATTGAGTTTTGTAGGACACATCCCTAGGACTGAGATGGAGAAACTTGATAATTCCTTATATCTATACTCTTCGAGAAGGGTCGGGTTACTTCTAGTTTGGAAGTGCGCGGGGGACCACTTAAGTCTGTGGTTGGAGGAAAAGCACTCGGATGATGCTCTCCCTCTGTAGCAGTAGACTCTCTGAGGCTTGTGAAGATAGAGATCGACATTCCAGATGCAGTGAACTCCATGTTCTGGCTTACGACAGACAAAACCTATGAGGTAAAACTATTCTTTATGCTAAGTGTATCTTATGTGATATCAATGAATATTGTAAGGAATTATCTTGATTCTAGTTATGATTACATGTGAATTAAAAAAAAAAAAATCTCTCTCATGTTTACTAAGTTTATTTACCTTCTAGTAAATTATTGAATTTACTTTTGTATTAAGAGATGGGTTGTTACACGCTACCACATATGAAGGTAGAGAATAATCATGCTTTGTTAGAGTTAAATTTTGGTCTTGGTTTGCTAGTTCCTTTAATTATTTTAACTTACGAGCAATAGCACAACATCTATGCATACACTCTTTAGAATTTTGGTTTCTTTTTGCACGGTTTTCAAGTTTTAATGGTGTAGGAGCGGGTTTATCAACCATAGGTTTCTTTTCTTCCTGCAAGGGAGGAACAAAAGGAACCATCAAGGGTTGGTCAACCACTTTCTCTTTAGGTTTATAAACTTGTTTTTATCTTAGGAGGAACACTAACAATTGTATGGTTATCTCTTGATCTCTTATGGGAAATAGGTGGAGGATTTTTCATGGATTCATCTTGGTTACTTGGAAGGGATTTTGGTTCAATCATGGTTTCATCAATGATAAGAGGCTCAATCATGGGTTGAGGGATATTGCTAAGAGATAATTCTACTTTGTGATTTTCCTTGAACTTGTGGTAATATTTGAAAAAGAAGTCCTCAAGATGCTTAATAGGTTCCATGGGTTCAAGACAAAATAAATCCAATGAGAAATTCCCATGAGAAGACAAAGGATTAAAACTGTTATGATGCACAGTGAAAATTTCATTACCAAATGGAAATTTTAAGCATTTATGCACTGCTGACGGGATGACATCCATGGAGCGTAGCCATGGATAGCCTAGCTTCACACGAAATTGGTCCAATGATGGGATGATGGAGAATGAGATATTTAATTATTTCGGTCCAAATTTTAAGGGGAGATTGATCGAACCTATCGTAGGGAAAGAAAAACCATTATGTGTTTTGATCCATGCTTTCGATTGTTCATAAGAGTCTTGATAAAGTTCATGCACAAAAAATAATTCCTTGGTGATCACATTCTCTACACACACGAGATCAATTAATATCCCATTAGTAGGCTTGTCATTGATTCTTTTAGCTATGTAAAGAGGACCATCGGGTGCATGTTTAATTATGTAATTTTGTGAGAAAGCAATGTCAAGAGACATTTTGGTTTGGCCCTTGCGAGGTTGAATTTCAATGAGGTTAACCACATTTTATGTGTCCCCATAATCACTCATGTTATCATTAATCATGTTTTGCATATTGTCAACATTTATCACATCATTCTTGGTGTCACTAACTTTAACATATGAGATGTTATGGTTTGGCATTAGATTGGTAAAGATTTGCAAATTTTGGTTGGCTGGGGCAATAGACTTATTTCCTTGATCGTTAACACCACCAATTTGGATGTGATTAGAACCAACGAGGTCTTGTACAATATTTTTAAGACACATACATTGTTTTGTATCGTGTCCATTTTCTTGGTGATAATGGAAAAATGAATTTGAATTATGGTTCAGAGGTAAAGGCTTAGTGGTATCAGGGGTTCTAATGGGAGGTAAGGTAATTAGGTTCTTACCCAGGAGTTGCAACATGATGGAATGGAGGGTATCGGGTAATAGAGTAAATTGCCTATTCTTGTCCCTGAATTGATATGGATTTGTTGTTTTTATAATAGCCACTCGAGACTCAACATGTTGATTTGTTTGAGGCAGATTAATTTGTATAAATCCCTTATTTTGTTTCTTTAATGGTTGGAAATTATTATGAGGCACAAATTCATATTTTTCAAGACGGTTGGACGAATTTTTTTGCTTCACAATGATTAACCGAATTCTGATAGTCATAGAGAGTCATGCATAAGTGAGTGAAGGAAGGTAATCCCATCATCCCAAGCTTATCTTGAATATTGGTTTGGAAGTTTTTAATGAAAATTCTTTGAAGATCGGCATCAATAATCTAAATGTTGATTTATGAGTAGAGCAATTGATAACATGCTATGAAATCAATGACCTTTTCATCTTTGTTTTGTTTACATTGCTTTAAATCCAATAAGGCCATTTTGGGATCAATGTGCACTCATAAATGGTTAAGGAAGGAATCAACAATCTCATTACATGAAAAAATTGAATTATTTGGTAAAGAGTAAAACCATTCCAAGGTCGTGTCTTTCAAGGATCTAGGAAAAAGCTTAGCCAAGAGCTTTCCTTCAAAAATGAAGTCACTACATAAGGTTATGTATGCTGATACATGGTTACTAGGGTATCCTTTACCACTATATTTCTCAAATCTAGAAATCTCTATGTCTCATGGCATTTGTGCTCTCAATATCTCCAATGCTAATGGGTTTCATTTGACATATTGTGAAGGTTAGCCATTTTGATTTTGGTTTAATGTGGAAATTTGTTGTTGGAGAAATGAAACATTTTACAAAGGTTGGTTGAGGATGTAATCATTGGTTGTATTTTGGGATGGAGGTGTATATGTGTTGGGAGGACAAGTGAATTGCAAGTTTGTGAGAGGTGATGGGTTAAGAGATATGATGTTTGAATTCACAAAGCTAGGACATGCCCAAAGTTGGATTGGCGTTGCTAGTTGGTTTTCTTGTTGTAGTAACAACTGAATGAGTATATGTAGGAATAGAAGCCGCAGTTGTAGGGGGGGAATTTGATTACCACCTTGACTTTGAGTGTATCCCAAAGTTTGAACACAACTAGCCACTGTAGGAACATGATCATCAATAATATGAGCTAGGCTACGCATAATTTCTATTCCCAACTCATTATCAAGAATTCTTCTCATGCTATCTATGATAGGGACTATAGTACAAGCAATATATTCATCACTCACAAATTTTTGAAGTTTTTCTAAGGATTTATCCATTTTTTGCAAGTTTTCTTGAGGAGCATGAGCAACAATGGTTTCAACATCAATGGGATTGGAGGTCATGGAAATTGTTATTTCAGGTATGGATTCCAACATGGGTTGACTAGTGTCAACGCTATGAGTGATAGAGTTAGAAAACCTAAGATCCACAGTGGATGTACCGACACGAGATGCCATGAGTCTTGAACTACATCTTACTGAAGTATTAGCAATAGGAAACTAGGTTGTAATACTCATACAAGTTTCACCAAGCCAAAAGTGTACCCCAAAATGGATAAAAATCACTAAACAAATGTAGCAAGCACCCAAAAATAGGATACACAATGCAAGTATGTAAAGAGATATTGCAAAAAAAATGATAATTTATTGATTTGAAAAATGCAAGAACCTGAAAATGATATCTTTTGAATGCAAATTTTATTTTGAACAATGCACTTGTTTTGACCAATTGACTTGAATGCAAAAAACTACAAAAAAACTACAATTTGAGAAACAAAAATTGAGATCTGCAAACAAAAAGATATAAAGCAAACAAAGACAAATTGATGCCCAAAAATTTGGAAATTGATTTATACAAGGACAAATTCACCCTAGGGGAAATGGGTCTTTGCATAAGGGTTTGAAAAATTAAAATTTGAGTTTCTGAGTTGATATTTAAGGTCTTTGGTTCAGGTTGCAAACAAATGCTTTGAATTACAGTTTTCCAAATTTTTATGATTAGATGCAAATGCAATTTGATGGCAAACAACAAGCAAAATGACAAATTTTTAGATGCAATTTTTTTTTGAATTTTTGATATAAGTGACTGAAAGACACTAATATGCAGACTATTATGCAAAATAAATGCAATGTGTATGCAATATTTTTGAATTTTTATTATTTTAAAGGATGTAAAATGCAATTTTGAATGATGCAAGATGAAATTTTGAAACCCTAAATGAGATGCAAAACTAACTAATACAAATCCTAGATCTAGGGTTTGAAGGACTTCCAAATCAAAATTATGATGTACAATGTTGGGTTCAACAAAAGGAAATGAAGGAAAAATGGGGGGAAGGAGGTGTGATGAGAGATAAAAAATGGAATGAAGAATAATCTAACACACTCCCAATTTTCCTAGTTTCATTAGAAAAAGAGATCTTCCAAGGATAGGATTGACTTTCAACCTTGAGGTGAGTCAATCATATTAGGAAGGTCTATTGTTTTCTTATGACAAAAATGACTAATTTGTTGTTTTGGGAGATAAATTTAAATGAATTAACAAACTCAAATGTATGACCTAATAATTGAAATGTAGAATATTATGATAGCAAAAACAAAAACAGTAAGTTATAGGAAAATTTGAGAAGGGCATAATGATATGTACTTGGCACCAAAAGTGGATTTTGAACAATATTGAAGGACATATTCGCCCTAGGGTTAATCGGTTTCTGTACAAGGGTCCAAAATTTGATTTTTTAATCCACAGATCTTGGATCTAAGCTTCTGATTTCTCCAAGTTTGAGCGTTGGAAATCTGAAAATAAAATTTGTAGATGAGTTTTTGTAGCTTGACAACAATGATGACAACTTTGATAAATTTGCAAAATTGCTCTTTTGATTGATTTTCAATCCTTCTTCACCTATAAATCCGCACATACAAAGAGAGAAGAAATATGTTTGTTTTTGTGTGAATAGGCGTTTGCCTTGGTCAAAACCCAGTTTGGTAATTAAACCTTGATAATAAAAGAATGACAATTGATAGATGAAAGGAATTGATGAATGAACAATACTGTGTCACAACTCACCAAACCCTTAATGGATTCCCTTAGAGGACTAAAGTCTAACACATCACTCCAAGGAGCTTGATCTTGCATGAATTGGCTTGAATGATTGATTGAATTGATGCTTGAATGCTTGAAACCTACATCATAATGTTAGCTCCAAAACACAAATGAACTTTGACATGATGATTTGATCTTGATTGTTTTTGTATATGATTTATAAGTTTTCTCTTCAATGCTCTTGACAATAATATTTTCTCATATAAAATTTGGATTATGCGTGTTCTAATGCTTAGATTTGAATTGATAAAATAACTATGTATTTATAGGTGTTTATCTAATTTCCCAAAAAATAGATTCAACAAGCCAACATTTGAAACTTGAATTTGAATCATTAAAATTCCACCAAAAACATATTAAAAATTAGGTATTGGCACTTAAAGGGGACCCAGTTGCCCTTGGGCGAATGGGTCCTAGGACCTAAATCCAGGACACACAATTTTTAAGGTGTTTAAATTAATGTAGGAATTTGTTTAATATAGGTTTCCCTTTTGGAAAATGAGAATAATAAGGCCTATGAATACATAATTTGATCAATTAGAAGCTTAAGTAAGTCCAATTAATTAAGGGTATGCAAACATAGAGTGAAAATGTAAAGGTGTACATTTTTCTACACTACAGTGAGTTACTTGGGTGTTGTCATTGATGTCAACCCCTTGTATGAAGAGAGTATTGGAATGTTGATGGTGTTGATGATGCCTAGAGTTGTTGGTGTTGATGTCAACACATTGTTGGTGTTGTCATTGATGTTTTACTTCATTATAGTTGTAGAGGTTGTTGAA